>JACEVL010001068.1:0-210000 GCA_020284085.1 Aporrectodea caliginosa
ACTCACTCACCCATTCACTCACTCACTCACTCAATCAATCAATCAATCTCTCAGTCACTCAATCTCTCAGTCAGTCATTCGATCTCTAAACGTGTCGTTTTAATCATGGGGTGTGTTACTTTGAACTCTTTGTAATACGGTCACTGGGTATTCAACTGGAGCAAGTCATTCGCGCACAACTACGCCATCGATTGACACTTTGTCATTTTATATTGGCGCTTGAGAAATAATCAATAATATTTTACGCACTTTCTCAGTCACTTTCTCCGTCACTCACCAAGGTCACTTCGTGTCCGCACGCCCGTTTAGTTTTTGTAAGCCCTTTACAATTTGTCTACTTTCTGCATGATCAGCCTACGTTCATTCAGGGTGTGACTGAGCGACCTTTAATTCAAAGCTACGTGTTCTGCTCCTGAAAGTGCGGTGCGGAATAAAGTTTTACCGTATTCAATGAGAACTTCTAGAGTTGCGGATGACGAGTTCTGTGCAGCGAGATGCATCGGACTGAGACCGATGTCACAGGTGACGCACAACTTGGCGTTATGCTTCAGCTGTGGGAACAAAACCAGTATGCATAAAATATAAAAATTGACTCCTGGACGCACGCGTATTCTTGAGTTTATATCGATATTCGACAGGCTACATGTATTTGTTCAGCAGAAGTAGTTGAGACTAGACTTCATAACTCTCTCCTAATCTAATCTGATGTTATCTAACTACTTCTGTAATACCGTTATCATAATGCCTCCGAACTTGTCGTCCAGCTAAATTCAACTTAAATCCTATATAATCTACATTCCGGTTAAGTGAAAGAGGTTTGCTGCAAGCTCTTCTCAGCCCTGGTACGACTCAGGTATTGCCGCTCGCTGCCAGAAAGCTGCGCATTCGGCTTGGGGTACGTTGGCGACGCTTTAATCTGCCTTTTCCAATTTTCCATCTTCTCAAATTTAGATGTCAGGGTCGTATTGTCCGTAAACGTGAATCGGCCGTCACATTCTCCTACTTGTCTGGTCTGGTCTCTGAGAACTCTTCTTCTCTTAAGTTATTATGGCAGGCAGCGAATAAGATCTCTGACACCGATACAAAAGAAATTATTATACTAATTAGTTCGTCATCACGCTCTTCCTTTGTCTACAGGTTCCTGCATTTGTATTCTGGCAAGATTTAGACTGTAAGACTTAAGTTTTCCAACGTGGATCGTTCTTCCGATATTCTATCATGTCTTAGGTCTCATCCACCGGTTATTATCATATTCCACCAGCAGCACTGACTGAGATTCATAATCTCGTTTTCTCATTTCCTGACAAAAAAACATGTGCCATACAGGTAGACTACCCTTTTGAAGAAATGCCTTCGATGTCGTGGGCCCAATCTATATTCTTTGTTACCTCTCTCGTAGCAGACTGAATTTTTAAAATAAATGTTTTAAAGTAGAGCGTCAGGAGAAGCAGCTAAGAAGTAACAGAGAGTGGAGGTCGACGGACCTTTGAAGCAATACGTCAAGTAAAACTCGTCAGATGGATTTATAAACTCAGCCAATGTGCTATTTTTTAAATTATCACTGTGACATAATTGAGCGAAACATCTAGGATAAGGGTCGTCATGAGTTTGGATGTTTAATGGTGAAAAGAGACTACAGTTTGCGATCAATTCGAGCTGTGTAAACCTCCATGAAAGAAAGTCTAAGAAATCGTTACCGATAGTTTATTGCTTAGGCCTACTTAAGAATTAGTCGATAGTGCCACTAACGAAGCAGAATTCAATCTAATCTAAGGAAACTTAAACATGATACGATTCGAATTGATTTCTTGTGATCTGTAGTAATCTGACTTCTGATTTGATCTGATTCCGCAATGCGATATGATTTTTATTATAATTATGATCTGAATTGCTTTAAACTCCTATCTGATTCTAAATTCCTAATCTTGACAGAAGACATTCAGAGTGTGTCGTTAAATCTTACCAGAATGCGAGCACAATCCGGATGGTCCTTCCAGGCGCAGTGGTGCAAAGGTGTTGCTCCATTTTCACCACCTAGATTCGGATCCACGGAATCGTGATTCAGCATTGCCTGTCAATGCCAATTAAAAGGTTACAAGACACGTCATTGTGACAATCAGGTATTCAGTCAGTAGTTCATTCTTATCAGAGTTTCTCGCAACCCAGTCCCATTAAAATCGAAAAAGTTTCCAAAACTCTCAATACCCAATATTATTAGGCACTGGACACTTCAACACAAGAACTGAATTTACTGAAATTCACAACGTAAGTTTACTTCACAAAGATATTCTTCCATAGCTGTAGGCTAACTGTGTATTGTGATGGTGGTTTAAAAGGTGGTGGTGAGTGGTGACAGTCTCCACCACTTTTGGCGATAGCCTATAGATAAATGCATACATGCAATTTGCAAAGAAACGTCTGAATACAGTATGCACATGTGCATACATAATACATATAGACAAAATACATACATTCATCATGCATACATACGCACATACATACACGCATGCATACATACATAGCCTACATGTATGCACGTACTTGTGTGGAGCATCAGCCACAGTTCTCTCAAGATACCCCGCTTAGGAAAAATGCGCATAAGAAACGCGGCCTTGACCTGCTTTCCTTCTCTAAGGTGAAATAACTAATGTCAAACTAGGAATTCAACACGTTTCTGATTGGTTCGTTTGATTTCTTGTGTATGTGACGTAGTTGTGTATGTGCTCCAAAAGGGACACCCTTTCTTCTTGTTTTGGTTGGAAACACGAAGGTGGTCTTCCGTTTTGTGTTTGGGTGAACGTTTTCGTAGAAATCTAGGTATATATATATAATATCTTGACGTAAGAAGGGGTAGACTAAATATTGGTAAGGTCAGTTTCAGTTACCACCGAATAAAAATTGAACTGGATTCGGTATAGTTTGACACAGCTCAAATAACTTCAATAGCACTCTAACATCTTTGGTTTAACCTTGATCGACCTCTGCAAGAAAGTCTACGTGACTAAAATGGTTGCCTGGCAGCTGCAGGATGTAGAATTATTGTAATTTTGTCTGAATCGAATGTGTGACTTATCTGGTTAAAAGATAAAGCTAGTTAGAGCAAATCTAGCCTAGGTTTCAGTCCTGACTGACTGATAAGGTATTTGTCTTGAGTATGGCGAGTTCTGTGACAGGCAAGCTGTAACCCTGTTCTTGTATTTTTGGATCATCACCATTGAACTGTGATTAAATTGTGTTTACTTGTCAAATTTGATATATAAAACTTGTGTTATTAGTTCAGTCGCTAAAGATGACCTCAAATTGGTCTGTTGAGGATGACTCAGATATGGAAGAATATTATGACCCTTCCCCAACTCTTCCACCAGGTTTACGTCAGAGAGAGGTGCAGTGGAGGTTAGAAGAGGAGAATAGAATCCTGAGAGCGGAGCTTAGACAGCTTACCGCCATTGTAAAAGAATTGAAGTTTAACTCTACCTCACTTTTAAGACCTGCTGAAAGTAAATTAAGGGCCCCTGTGGATATAATGATTCGTTGGGAGAACGGGTTGCTTTCCACCCGAAAGCCTCGGGCATGCATGATTATGGCCTTACTTCCGGTCCATCTCTGGTAGGCATAAAGAACTTGGAAGAAGGAATGACCAGCTCCATTGCAGATAAGGTGAATAGACCCTTTTCTCCACTAAGGGCTGAGGCGCGTTCACAACCTGTTTCCGTGGATACTCATTCTTCTTTCTCTGGAAGCAATAATATCCATGACCTACTCACAGCCCAACTCCTTCTACAATTAAGTGAGCAAGGAAGTGAGGATGTAGTGGTGTCCCCTTACACTTGCAATATATAGACACATGCATACAAACATATTTAGTATTATTTACACACATACATTCATATATACACGCATACACGCATAGACAAACATCGATGCGTATTATCTACCTCAAGCATGTTGATGTTGTTGAGTTCGACCGCTAAGTGGATGGGTGCCATTTGACGATTGTTCTGGATGATTGGGTCGGCTTCATGCACCAGAAGGAATTCCAGACTCAGCTTCTGATTTGTCTCGACAGCCGTATGCAACGGGGTATTTCCATCGACGTCTTGCGAATTTATATCTAATAAGCCAGTTACAATAAAGAAGGAACTGTATATGAAGGGATTGAAGCTGTGCTAGTTACAACCATATGGTAAATTGTGGTAAAGTAGGTGATAGTAAGGTAAGATTGGCTGAGATTAGCTTAGGTGCAAGATGAGACAATTTAAACTGAGTGAGGATGAGGTATGGTAAGTAATGTTAAGGTTGTTTTGTGACGATGTATGGGTATGGTAACGTAAGATGAGACATACGGTATGTAAGTAAGTAAGTAAGTAAGTATGTTCTTTATTCAACCAATTGCATATCCGCACTTTGGTGTACATACATTTATACAGAGTATAACATCCTTATTATAAACGATCTGCGTGAGAGATTGTCCGCTTGTGGAATGAAACGGTCATGTAATCTCGGGCGCAGGGTGTAGGGGATCGGCTTTTGGGGAGTAGCCCATGGAGTACATGCCCCGGGTTTCCTAGGGCCGCAGAGAAGAGGCGTGAGTCAGCAGTGTTGCAAAGATGCTCAAACGATGGACTGTCCTCTGGCAGGTACCGCAGACGAATCAGACGCCGCATCGCCGACTGAAGGCGGTTCTTTTCTTGTTGCCCTGCAAAACCCCACCAAGCCGGAGCAGCATAGAGCATTCGGGCCACCGTTGTAGCACGAACCACGTCGTATAGCATAAGGCCTGAAAGACCATGCGCCACGAGGATGCGCAAGGCATACAACGATATGACAAAATATACGGGTGATGTGTGACTCGAAACTCAAAGCTTCATTCATTGTGAGGTAAGTAACGTAAGGTGAAGTTAGATTAGGTAAGAAAGGTTAATTGAGGTAAGGTAAGGTAATATGTGGTAAGGTGAAGTGAATGTACCATGATTACTGAACCCAAGTACCTAATTTGACAGATTAGCGCACCTGCTCCGTAAGACACTAGGAAATCAAGTGTCGGAATGTGTCCAGATCGGACAGCGTAGTGGACCAATCCCTTTCCTTCTGTATCCCGAGTCAGTAACTCGGATCGATCACTCTGAATACGACGCTCCAACTCAAGGAATCTTCCTTTGGCAGCAAGCTAGTAAAACATCAAAGTTATGGCAAATTTCAGATGAGCGATTGAACGAAGGAAGAAATGCACAATAATTCTTCAACCACTATTGTGAAGCCGAAATCCATTGCACAAATGCATTGCAAGTCATACTGCTATTTGACCCTTTAAATAAAATACTTAGCCCTAAGTATGTGAAAGAAAATTCAAGGGCCTAAAGTGCGCCTTTAGTGCTGACCAAAGCTACAATCAGCCGTCTCTCTCAATCACCGTTCTGTAAGTTGCAGCCCTTCAAACTGACCACTATTCCACTATTGTGAAGCCGAAATCTATTGTACAAATGCTTTGCAAGAGATACTGTTATTTGACCCTTGAAATAAAATACTTAGCCTCTACGTATGAAAAGCCCTTCCTAGGGTCTAAAGAGCACCCTTGGTGCTATCGAAAACGCCAATCATCCATCTCTTTCATTCACCGTTCTCTAAGTGATAGCCTTTCTAACTTTCCGTTATTGTCAGTGTAAATTTCATGCATGGTGCAAATGCTGTTATTTGATCCTTAAAATAAAACACTTAAGTATGTGAAAGCACATTCTAGGGCTTAAAGAGCACCCTTAGTGCTAACCGAAACTACAATCAGCCTTCTCTTGCAGTCACTGTCATCACAGTGGTAACCCATCAAACTTACCATTATTGTCTAGCCAAGATCAGTTGTACAAATTGCTTTGCAAAACATGCTGTCATTTGACCCTTGCAATTCAATACTTATTGTGTAATTATGTGCAAGCCCTTTCTAGAGTCTGAAGAGCACCCTTAGTGATTACCAAAACGACAATTATCCATCTCTTTCAATCACTCTCCTCACAGTGGTAACCCTTCAAACTTACCTTTATCATCATTATTGTGATTATGATTACGACTACTATTGCTGCTGCGACAATTATCCATCTCTTTCAATCACTCTCCTCACAGTGGTAACCCTTCAAACTTACCTTTATCATCATTATTGTGATTATGATTACGACTACTATTGCTGCTGCTGCTGCTGCTGCTGCTGTTGCTGTGCTGCTATTATTATTATTGTTATTATTATGCCCAAGGTATATATGATCCCTTGGGGACTTAAATACTAATTGAATAAGAAAGAAGCATCCAAAGTAGCCACTATTCGTCAGGTTGTTGTTGTTGTTGTTGTTGTGGCTATTATTATTATTATTGTTGTTATTGTTATTATTATTGTTGTTGTTTTTGTTGTTGGTGTTGTTGCTGTTATTATTATTATTATATTATTATTATTACTATTATTATATAATTATATTGTCATTATCTATAGTAATATTTTATTATTATAAATATAATTAAAATTATAATAATAAATGGTAGTAAGAAGGCCTTGCTCTAATCAGCCGCCTTGTACAAGTGTCGAGAGATTAATAGGAAGGCTACTGTCCATCCTCTGGGTCTATCTATGGACATCAAACGCTTTGATGTTGTCACTCCCCAAACGAACCATCAGCTAAGATTAGCCATTCCTGGACAACGCTTAAATATATTTTGTATTCTTGAGGAATCATGTATACTTCGGGATATAAATATAGTTGCGTGCTAATTCGCTGTTTTAAAACCAGTTCTTTGATCCTAACTAACGGAATATAAACCATCTTAATAGAGGAATTGATTAGTAACCTCTGCTTCTTAGTCCCATTGTTTTGCTAATAACCCTCTAACAAAAATTCTACTTAAAAGGAGCGAGTGCAATATTCAGTAAGTTAGAACGATATGTGTAATGATGAGCGATAAAATCTGCCAGAGTATTGTTGCTTTATCAATTGTCATCAACAATGCCTGGTCACCCGAAGAACTTCATAGTAATATTTTATTATTATAAATATAATTTAAAAATATGATAAATTATATTAAGAAGGCCTTGTTCTCATCAGCCGCCTTGTACAAGTGTCGAGAAATAATAGGAAGGCTACTGGCCACCATTGGGCCTATCCCGGTGTTCGGACCACAATGGCTCAATTCAGGTCCTTTGCCTGTATACTGTAGGTCCCTCCCTATGGAATGGACTTTCTCCTTCTTTGCGCTCTACCATCCTTTCTGGTGGCATCTCTACCTCTTTCTCTCACCTTAAAACCTTTCTTTTCTCTCGGAGTACTTTCGTAGCCGGACGGTGTGAGTTACCGACACAGTTTCAACGCCTAACGTCAGCTATGTCGCTTGCCCCTCTAATTGCATCATGTTGGCAGTTTCTTTCACTAATTTCCTAAATGTCGGTGGCAATGGTTTGCTGTTACAAAACGCACCCGCTGTCTGCGAGCTCGATCATGCAGAACATATAGCCTGTTAACTCTGAAATTTTTCAAAGTGCAGCTATCGTAAAGCATTCGTTGGTAACCAGGAGTAAGTTAACCATGTTTTGACGCCTAATCGAAAGGTGTTAATAACTTATTCCATAGCATATAGCCTACCATTTATGTGATATATCATCTATACCATAACTGTCTTACTAATTTGGTTTTGTGAATAAGTTGGTCCTTACAGCTTAGCTTTTGGGGCATTGAAGATATCCGGTGATTACGATAACAATCTCTAAACAGCACTAGGATTTATCGAAGGGAAATTAGATCTCCTTCAGGGTTCAGATACCGTAGACAGGCAACACCATAGATATGCACTCGTCATAAGACTGACAGTGGGTTGGTAAGGGCAAAGCGCGTTCGTGCTTGTATAGGACTGCGCTGGGTTGAAGAGCCTCTTATCCCACTCTTCAGCTCCTGTCATATCTCTTCCGAGGAAAGTCGTATTACTTAAAGGTCCGGGAGTGGAGGTTAGAAATAAGAACACCATCTGTCCATTGTTTACAAGTCAAGCAAACAGTGACTTGCAATTAATTTTCATATATACAAATGCATTGGAAATAATTACCTAGCGGATTTACAGTTGGTGATGATAGCTTTTCTTATGTTTCCTTATAGTTAGTTAGCGTAACTTTTGCAATTCGTATTATTCGTGAGTAATAATAAATTATAGTCAACGAAAGTGGACCATGAGGATGATGTAAGCCAAGGAAAACTTACCTTAGTTGATATAACATAACGTTAGATAAGATAAGGAAAAGAAGAGAATGAAAGGTTAGATTACATAAGGAAAGTAAGGCAGGGTAAGATTAGGCCAGGTAAACTGAGGTGATTTAAAGTAAGGTGTATTCGTTAACCTTATACAACGACTAATTGTAAAGCATTTTTGCGTAATGCCTGATTGTAATAGGGCGACCCTGTTATCGGAACCTGTTGTTCCTTTGGGTCTTCCCATTGTCACTGGATTGTCATGCCTGTCTTATTGCTGAATGAGAATTGCTTGGTGAACAATAAAGTATTCATTGATTGACTGATTGATTTTAGTTTTAGTTTCAGTCAACTATAACCTTGAGTTTTCGTTATCGAATGTTTTCGTTTCTAGTGAGGATGCTTTCGTTATTACTACTAAAACTACTGCTGCTACAACAGCTGCTACTGCTACTCTACTACTACTACTGCTGCTGCTGGTGCTACTACTATTACTACTACTACTACTGCTACTGCTGCTGCTGCTGCTGTTGCTACTACTACTATTTAATTTGAACTTTTTTGAAGAACAATTATAATTTCAAGTGCAATTACTTGAATGCTAGTAGTGTCCTGACAGAAGACCATCAGTGATGTTAACTAGACAATATTATTCCATGATAGTGTCTAACGATGGCCGGTTGGTTGGAGTGCTCGGTCTGTAACGTGGAGGGTACGGGTTCGAACCTCGCCCAAGGCAGATACTATGCAGGCAACCTGAACAGGTCATCCGCGCACAATTGCTCTGCGCCATCGATGAACTGTCGTATGCAATTCTAAGCTCTGAAAGGAGGCATGGTCGTATTTAGGGGGTTACGAGTTCAATGCATCTCCCGGTCCTTCCCGCACCCCAATAAATAATTACTGAAAAAACACTTAACTTTCCCTTATTCTGTAACCATGTCCAATGGAAACCCCGAAATGGAACCTCTGCCCCAATCGTTTCCTGATCACGCCCTTGGAAGGAGGGCAATATCAAATACATTTGTTCCGCTGATTGGGGCGAATTCTTACCTGTAAGATGTACAAAGGGCCTTCCTCTCGAAGGCAGAAGTCATTCATCGTTGGTGATGACTTGTTTTCCGTCATCTTTGGCACGTCGTCGGAGGCACTGTCCAGCTTCTGTAATCGCTGCCTCTTCTTCGTATGACGGGGCGACGAATAAAGGGAAGGCACCGGATCGCAGCTGATCTTCACAGAGTGGTCCGTCAGATCAGTGGAGACCAGTAGTGCTCCGGATGACGATAGCAGTGTCTCCGCAGTGTTGTTTGCTCGGTCCTCTTGGGAAGAGTCGTTCACGCTGGAGTGAGACTCGTTGTTTGCGTCTGACCGGAACGAGCCCAGAAACCGTCGCAGCATCTCGTCTGGTCAGTGGCTGGCTGCTGAGAATGTCGATACAGATGCAGAAATGACTGGCTGCGGTTGGTTACAGTAATAAGCCGCTGTCAAAAATGTCAGTGCCGAAATCAAATAAGTTTCTCCCTGCCTGCAACCCCAGTTATGTCCTCTATGTGGCGGGTTGTCTTAAAGCAGAATCTATAAATAATGCGGCTTTGATTTGCTTACTCGAGAACCTGCTACTCTATGTCTGGAGGTCTCGCATGAGCTGCTGCAAAGTTGTCGGAATTTTTCTTCGTACAAGATTAGCTATATATACCCCACAGCCTGTCATCCGGTCTCCGGGTTGTCATGGATCCCGTCTGGTTCTATCCAAAGGTTATCCATCTAATCAAATCCAATTCATGCAATCCCATTGAGAGACTATCCTGCTCTTGGTTTAAACTTTAAGGTTCGCCTCTTTCATTCACTTACCCATCGTAGTCTGACTCTCTGATTTCCTGACCAATTAGATGTGGGTCACACTTCTCCAAGTATTAGGATTCTTAACTACGATTTCGCTTCAAGAAGTGATAGATGCAAATTTGCATTATGATAAATGTGCTATAGAATTAGATTGAATAAAATATTTTAGAGAAATAACTAAAGGTTTACCTAATAGCGCTATTTGCTTTTGGTTCTGTTATTCTCAGAACAGTTATACGTACAGAGTTACACCGACCTGTGACAGGATGCCAGGTTGCTTTTAATGTTTTTTGTAACGCAGAGGAGTGTTTTTGTTCGAACATGAAACATTACTTGGAGACCAGGGGCAAGACCTTCTCTTGTAATTATTCAGCGATATCCTTTTATGCCTAGTCATTAGGTATAGTGGCGCTTAACAAATGCAGTAATAATAGATATCTACAATCAGTCATTGCCTAAAATGCCTCGTCATGCAGTCAAACCAGAAGATTCTTTTACTTTATGACATGAATTCATCTCAGCTGACCATTGTAACAAAAGAACAGAGGGAGAGAGCAAGCAAACAGTCACCGCGTGATAAATTCAGCACTCCACTTACCTTGCTAAAGATATTGGCCTCAAAAACAACGTGTTGTGTCGTTTAACGCGTGCACCTCAACACAGCTTAGAGTCAAGAAAGCGAGCAGCACAAGAAAGACTGCGTATAGGTTACTTATAGTGGCGCCGTTAATGACTGATATATTAGGCTATAGCAATCGACACGCTTAGAACTTGTATACATCTGATTACGATATAATTGCACAGCAAGCCTAAAGTCTGCAATCAGGGCCTTTTATGTCGAGCCTCGTTCAAACATGAATAAACTGCCCCGGCGTAACTATGTGTATTTAAATATAAAAATTATATATATTGAGCGTGCACGTATCAGCATCAAATATTATAGGTTACACATATATGCCATCCGTATTCAGTAGTATATATATGCAGTCCAACAGGTGCTCAAACCTGCTAGTTTATCTTTTTATATGAAAGTTGGGTTCACATTTGTTTCACTAGACCTGTCTCCGTGCAATGTCCGTCTCACATTCAGCAAGCATAATTATGTTGGCCTAACTCTCTCTCTCTCTATAAGCTTATATACACTATAAGGCTGAAAGTTTGTCACAAATTTAACAGGAGTGGAATTTAACTGTATGGCAGCCGTGCAAGGCGCCCATCTATCCTACCGGTCATTTTACAGTCGACACCTATGGAGTTGAAGATTGAGTCAACCTTTGCGGTGGTAGCGGCTGTGGGTATCATCATCATCATCACCATCAATACTGAATACAAATGGCATCCCGCTTGAAACTTGATATTTCGCTCTTCACACCAGAGCGACCAGAGTGCTGCCAATTTTTGTGGTAATGGTAGAGATTGCTGTCGTGGTGATGGTGGTGATAGTGGTAATGATAATCGAGGTAGTAGTGGTTTTTATTACTGCATTTATTAAGCGCCATTATCTATATGACAAAGCACTTATCGTTGTCATTGACAAATTTTGCGAAAAGAACTTGTTCAAGGTCTGCACACTGTGATAATCTTATAGAGAAGACACGAACATCACACTCAACGTTACAATTCGAGCGCTCAAAGCAATTGGCTACCGTGACACACAAATGATGATGATGATGATGATGATACTGATGATGATGATACTGATGATGATGATGATGATGATGATGATGATGATGATGATGATGATGATGATGATAATGATGATGATAATGATGAACGATGGTAGTGACGGTGATGGTGGTAGTTGTGGTTTTGAACATGATGATGGTCATGATGATGACTAAATACTGACTAGTAATCTATTGACCCGCTGAATATTTCCATTTCAAAACTCTCAAATTGTGGACAGTTTGAATGACTTTCTTGCACTGACCATTCGCTAGATGTCTGTTTAGAATGTTATCATGCATACATGTATGAGGTCGTGCATGTACATAGGCCTCGTTTAACCGATGGATGGATATCCAGCATCCCAACAAATACTTCACTTACTTAGTAAGTAAGTAAGTAAGTAAGTGAAGTATTTGCAACATAATTTCTTGCTTAACTTTTTACTAACTCACACATGAATGTTGTTTGTGCAATTAGGCTTTGGGTAGTACGACTAGCAGTACAATGAATTTCTGGGGAAAAGGCGATTGAACGGCGTACCGAAAGCCAATGCTACATAGACTTCATCACGAAGGCCAATCTACATGTATGCTCCCCTATTAGACTGTTAAATCGCGACATCGCACAGATTTGTGAGCATTACATCACGTGACATTACGTTTGATATGGACCATTTTGGCAATCGCAACTACATCCGTATTAGCAACTTCGGACTATATATAAATTATAAAACATTAGGTTGATTCTTTTAACTCTCATCATCACACAACTTATATATTGCATCACACATTCAACTCTGGCTATGATCGGAATCTTAATCCTTGACAATTTGACATATATATCTATATGGGCCACATAAATGTATATATAGTCGGAAGTGTCTTTGAAGCACTGTAGCAAAGATTATTGATAGATTGTTAACCGCAGCTGTTTGAGTAGATAAGTGGGATCGAAGTGCCTGTAACACGTGCACAGACATCTGCCTGGAGGGGGGGGATACGTGATCCTTGATGATCCTTGAACTAAATTACTATCAGAAGGAAGTGTTTTAGAAGTTACAGGAGTTGTTGTTTGCGTTGAAATTCGAGACTAAAAAACGATATAGACAACATAATAGCAGAAATGTGATATAGTTCCTTTAATCAAATTTCTCAGTAAAATACGAAAATTCGTAATGAACCTGAAACAGTGTTAACTGAGGACGGACGATTCAAGCAGTTTACAAATAAATATATTTCCGACTATAATATGTTACATTTTAAATAGGGCTGCGGAAGTTAACGATTAATTAATCGATTAATCGTTAATTCATTTTAACGATTTGACCCGAAGAACGTAAGCAAAACTACTAATATTAAGAAATAACTTAAATTAGCTACTAACTAGCAATACATATTAATAATAATACTAAAAGATAAGCAATGAATACTGTTAATTTTCTATTTTGTCATTACTTATTGGGAATACATTAAATATAGGGCTGCGGAAGTAAGGATTAATTAATCGTTAATTCTGAAAAGTTAACTATTAACAAATTTTATCGTTAACAGGTCAGCCCTAATTTTAAACATTTAAAAATATTCCTACGTTGAACACTTATAAAACCACAAACAACTAGCCCAATACAACAAATCAAAGTTGTAACAATGTAGAAGAAAAGGCAACAAAGAAGAGAGAAAGGAAAAGGAAGATAATTAATTCTAGAAAAACTGACTACACAAGAAAAGTCAAAGGCTGCCATTTTTTTGTACATCATAAAATGTAGTTGTAGAAAACACATCGAAAACACGATAACTCATAAATAAAACAACTTAGAATAGGAGACTAGTGTTTCAGCCTCTAGATCTGAACATAAACATGCATGAACTGTTGGGAATGGCGGGAATTTTAATGTTCCATGGTGGCTCTCAATTCGCGCTTTTCGATTGATTGCTTAGCAGCTGAGAGTAATGTCATCATCATCGCTTAAGTACTTTTGGGCATAGGTGTACGAGGCGGCAGGGCAGAGGGAGCAGTTGCACCCTCGGCAAATTCGAGCGTTCGTGTTTTTCGGAAAAGGAGAAGGTGGAGAAAGGAGGAGGGAGTAGAAGAAGACGACGAAGACAACCTGATCTCCCGGAAAATAGCACGCAAAACGCAATAACAACAAACCACAATAACATTTACAACCTGTAAATGTCATTGTAGGTTTATTTATTAATGTACAAACTACTTACTTACTTATAGCATCCAACTACTGGGCTAGGTGCCGAATTCATTAAAAAAATTAATTTAAGTTCTTTTGCACTCCACTTTCATGCATGCAACGTACCTTCCAGGAAGTCAGTGTTGTGTGCAGAAATTGTTTAGGTGCCAAATCTTAGCATAAGTTAGCAAGTGCTGCGACTTGCAAGTAAGAAAATATTATGTGAATGTGGTAGGCAGAAGTAGTTAAACAGACGCAGACTATGCATATCAGCATGGTAAAAAATCACCAGGTTAAAAAGTTTAAATTTATCGGTGTGTATGATTATTCCCAAAAAGGTCAGTTTTTCACGCGTTGGACCTCCGGATTTACTAAGTTGCTCCGAATGTCACCACATTTTACGCGCTGATACTTCGCACCGAAAGTAGTAAAACGCGCCTATTCCCGAATTTTGCAAGCGACCTTAACACTTTTTACGAGTTTTTAAAACTCTATAAAACCAATGCGAAGATAGAAGAGGACTTGACCAGGTTTCTTATATCAACCGGGAAAATTTCCTTGACCTGTTGCTTACCAACTTACCTATTTACTTTTATATGCGAAGCAGAGACATCCTATGGTTTGCCGATAAATTGATAAACGACATTATTGAGACGCAAGAACAGAAACTCTTCGCTGCTCTAGAGAGACGTGACTATAAACTTGATTTAATTTGTCTTGATTTTGAAGTTGATTAAGTGAAACTTGAAGCATACACCAATTAAAAATATAATAGACATTTATCTGCAAGATTGTATGATGATTGCGGAGTTGTTTGATGAATGAAAAATTGAGAATAACACATTGGCACATAGCAGAAATATCTCACTATGCCAGATGTCACTTTTCACAAGAAGGTGGTTACTGGTTATAAGCCTACCGACTACCGCCTACTTACGATATAGACCATATAGCATCTACCGTCTTCATACATACCTACATAGCTCACACACCATCCTACACACGACGCCAACTATTATTGTGCATTTTTCTTTGTTTCGGGCAGAAGTAAAAGCTTGCGGCTTTTTGCTCCCCCACGACTGAAATTTCCTCTACGCCCATGCTTTTGGGTGACAGGCTGAGAAGGAGTACACCCTGCTGGAACCTTTAGCCACTTATCCTCCCACGTGTTGGAATCCTTCGTCTGATCTTTGATCCTTAGCCTGACAAGTATGCTGTAGTAGATCGTTTCGCATTGTATGTTGTGTGGACCTGTGACATTGGTGATGTTTAGTCTGGGATTTAGTCTGGAATTGGTGCTACAGCAACTTGCAATTGGCAAAACCTTTGGAACTCGATCGGGATCGAAGTTAACGGAATGGCACCAGCTGCAGACCGGCCAGTACCCGAGAGACTGATGGTCCAGGACTTCAACAGTATGCCAATCAGTATTTTTCTGGTGTTTATCGTGAGTACGATGCTTCCTGTGAACGTTCTCTTTGTGACCATGATTCTTCCTAAAGTAAGAGGCTTTCACGGAGCCATCATCGTCTTTGTGATACGATACATTGCGGCATGAAACTGGCTGAACGAGCAACTGAACGATCAGAACAGATGAGACCAGAACCAGGAACAGACGAACACTTGCAACCGACTTCATCTCTGCACAAAACAAATAAGCGTCGGTTGAATAACAGAGACCTCAGTCACAGTGACTAATTCAAAGACAATTAGGTTATACACATATATATCTATACATTTAAATTAATGCCCATCATTCCATTAATTCTTGTTATTATGTATAGTTATTTGAATTTATTATTTTATTTGATCAAAATGTGGGCCTATATTTCAGTTTATATCCCTTATTTTCATCTTCTACGACATCACTTCGTTGTTTGATAAATATACCTATTTACCAGACTTCTAAGATACGATTGTCTCTTAAATACAGCTCAAGTTGGATTTAGATGTACATTTGGTAAGGGATTGGGGTAATGATTAGACTCTCGCACGACGGGCAGAAGATCAGCGTGGACGCGGGATCGATTCACGCTGCCATTCCAAAGGTGAACTCAGCCTTTCATTCTCCAGGTGGCGTTGGTAAAATTAGCAGTAGGACAAATGCGCGCCTTGCAGTTAAATTCGACATCTGTAATAACTTGTGATCATCCGTTCATACTATGACTGCGTTCATATCACTTGGAATTAATAAACGAAGATTGTTAAAAGGCAATGCAATCAATGTCAAGCTGGTACCATATGACATGATTTTCATATGGACTTTACTGTGTCATCGATTGATGCCAAGTGCCTTGTCATAAAGTCGCTGTGTATGCAATACACTACTGGTTTAGATTAGACGGGTAGAGTGTTCCTCTGCCTTTTTCATTAATAGTACGCATGCACTTATTTCTGTGATTCAGCTGAACATAAATTCTCTATATATGATATATATATATATTCAGATATATATATCTGAATAACCATAAGTCGACCCTGTGTAGATCAGTTAGCATCGCTGACTGGCACTGTTTTAATTTTTTAATACGTGCAAAAACATACATATATAATATACATTAAGGTGGGCCAAACAAAGTAAAATGTAACAATTTCAAAGGCATGTTGCTTGTTTTGTACATCTGGTACAAGAAACCCACAGTGCACAATATTAAAAAGGTTTGACAACATTAACAGGTCGCTCAATGCTGTCAAAGTTTTACTGTCCTTATTATAGTGTAGCCTAAATACTGCGATATGGTGAACCGAGGCGGTCAGTCAACAAGCAATGAGCCTGCAATCTAACAGTTTGCCATTTTATTGTTAGGCAGCTGAAATTAGTGTTTAAATGACTGTCCACGCTGTCACTGTCCAATGCCCATATGAGCGCTGTCAGTATGTCACACTGTCACACAGTTCAGTAAGTCTCATTTAAGAGGATGAAGACGACGGCGATGCTCCGTAACCACCTGGAGTAACGCTTGCTTAGTTTCTTTATCTCTTGTCAGCGAGTCGTTGATGGTGGTGATCATGACAACTTTTCTCTCTGACCCATCATTCACAACTTTACGTTTTTCAATCCTACTCCTCCCCTCTTGAAGGCCTTCATCCTGTTCCTACTGCTGAAGAGGACTATCCATGCATGTATATTATACATGCGTGCATATATGCATACATGCATCAGCACATGCATGCATACATTTATACATGTATACATACAGACATACATTCAAAAATAAATACACATACACTTACATTCAGCTATATACAGACACACGTACATACATACATACATACATACATACATACATACATACATACATACCTACATACAATATATATATGCATGTATAGTACGTACATACTTGCGACTATGCAATCGCTTAAGCTTATATATCCGTGAAAACCAGAACGATGACCCTGAGAACTGATGTTTGTATAATAATCATTACTTTGCAACTTATATCACTATTTTTGCGGAACTTTTCTCTTTCACTTATTTTACTTTACAATCAATTTAAGACATAGATAGATCTTATTTTCTAGCTACCAGCGATTTTGAGACAAATTCAAAAAGTAACGCCATAAAGATTACCATCTGATTAGAAAATATCAAAAACCTATTACCTTACCATCAAGCACAAATCTCTGGCTATAGGAAACACTCAAAGCTCTTACTCTCTCTTACTAGATAATTCATGTGGCCGCTCGCAGTAGGGCCTACGTGTAGCCTACCTATGGCTTGTATTGTCTTGAACTGTAACGAAAGTTGAAATCTGCCTCACCGAAATGTGAACGCTGTACGATTTCTCAGCTAAATCAGAAATACCTGTTAACGAATGTACTACTTTCAGGTTGAAATTCTTCTTTTCGCTGATGCAGTTCGTTGTTAGGACCTGTCATTTATAGGTTTCTGCCGAATAACCGACGTTCTTAGTATTCTTGAAGAATTGCCCGTCTCAAAATTCACGCTGTAAGATAAAGAATAATTATAGCTGAGCGAATGAAAAAATTACGCTGTCTAAACCCCGGGATTTCCGGATGTCTTTCCAACGAGGTTTGTGCGATACGGTCTACGCTGAACGACGTCTGCCAATGCAGGCTGACCACTTCAGAGTTGTTATCGGTATTTAGACATATTTGATAACTGCACACAGTTAGGGTCCTGTTGTTTCAGCGAGCGAGTCGGCTTTGAAGTTCATTAATGTTCACGTGCTTCCAGAGGAGATCTGTTCTACAAGGTCGCTGTCAGTTTTGCTTAAACATGTAATCTTAAGCTAAGTAAGATAAAGACCTTTGAGAGGATGCTCAGAAGACCGAGGGGTCGTGCATGGCATGACATTGTTCCGGATGTCACCCCGGGATTGACTAGGTTGTCGAGCCTGAATGTCCTAGCGGTTACATTTACTGAAGTTCTCAGCTTTGAGAACGCTTTGGTATGCAATTCGTTTAATAAAGAATATACTTACTTACTTTTTACTTACTTAATCAGATAAATGAATATCTTTATGAATCACAATGACAGCATGGCTACAGGCAGCGGAGATAGTATGATTCACAGCTGCAATTGTTTTAATTATGAAAAGCTTAGGAATAAAGGAGTTTTCTTTCTCGAGGAAATGTTCTATTGAAAATGTGTTAAAATTGTTTCACGTTTGCGCAGTTCTTAATAGCATAACGTTTAATGTTCAAAGTAAATCTTTATCTTTAGACTTATGTAGTGAAGCTTTCAGTCGAGACACATTTTATATGGATCTCGCTTTCAGGACACACAGTGGATATCCAATTTATCACTAGCCTACTGTGTTCCAAATTTCGCTACTAGGTTTGTCACTATAGTCTATAGTCGTGTAAGTTTACATATACAGTTTATGTGTATGTGTATTTTGACATTTTAGCTAATTGCTTCGTGTTCAAGTCTTTGTCTCCTAGCGTTTCTTTGTCTCAATCAGGTCACTATGTCGAAGATGACGAATGTTGAATAATATTGTAAGTGACATTAGTAAAGACAATGCAGTAATGCTGTTGGTGTAGATGATGCAACAGTCTGCGATAGAAGTAATAACATTTTCTATAATTTTGTATAAAAGTGTCATATTGAGGTATAAACATCCGCGTTACCTAACTTAAGCACTTGCAATGTTGATTTTATATTCTTAGTTTACTTTGCTTCGTACAGTTTACATTTTAAACACAGGTCCACATTCAACAGATTAGATCTTTGTTCTTGCTGTTCTCGCCGGAATACGGTGACTCGGAAGTTCAGGATTTCTTATCTAAAGATGAGTTGGACTGCACGCTTGACTTCAACTGATAAAACGGAATCAGTTTTGAGTGAACATGTTAGTCATTTGGTGGTTATTCCTGCAGGATGTACGTGCATGGATAATATTAATCAGTGACAGTATACCTGTTTGACACGAATTTTACCTTTCCCAACAATTTAAAACTGTTTTTTTATCGCCGGTATCGGGCTGAAAATTCCTCTGAGTCGGTATCCCGAAAGAGCGCTATATAAGTGCTCTGAATAAATAAGTGAATATTAAAAAAGTTGATGGTAAGAAGTAAGAACTGATTTATAGATTAGTGCATTAATTGTACGTCTCACACTATTATAACTGGACATGTTTTCTACCATGCTCTGCGCAGTGATTTAGCAAAAGCGAAGCTGTTTATTTACTAACGATTATTTATCCTAACAGCGTTCTAATATCGCTAGGTTAGCGCGGCACGGTGATGATCCGTAGCGCGCTGAGTCTGTATTAAAAAAATTACTGATTCGATCATGCCAAGCGGACTCCCCGTGACTGATTGTACTGCCCGGTTTGTTCACGAACGTTTGTCTCGCGCCTGAGATTGAAAGTTACTGAACTTTACTGGTGTTGAACACAGTAAATAGAATAAATAACTACTATAGGCAATATCTAAGGTATAAAGTCAGAAGATACGAAGCGAATTTAATGTTTGCGCTGCTGATTTCTATATAAGTGTTCAGTTACAATTACAAGTGCAATTAGGCCTACAGGCAAGCAATTGGGGAAACGTCTTTTCTCCAAATTTTTGGGCTCATAATGTTCGTTACTTCCGTCTGAATCAACCACTGAATGGAGTGATATCGCTTGCTGACGTAATGAGGGTTACTGATAATTATGTTTCGCGTTCATGGCAAACACTGACGCTTTTGTACGGAGATTTTGTGATTCTAGATTATATGATAGGTATCGCACTCGTAATCTAATTGTCCATGTCGATAACAGGGCCTACTGTGTAGGTAGTAGTAGTAGTAGTAGCAATGGTAGTAATAGTGTAATAGTAGTAGTGTTGGTAGTAGTAGTACTTGTAGTAGTGGTGGCGGTAGTGGAGGTGGTTGTGGTGGTGGTGGTTGTGGTGGTGGTGGTGGTCTGGTAGTAGTAGTAGTTAATACTAATAGTAAATGCAGCTAGAGTAGCAGTAATCATAGTAGCACGAAATATGCAGGTTGAGGAAAACGATTTCAATGACGCTGGTTGGATAAAACAGTCGCAATTTAATAGCTTACTAGCAATGAATGCTCAGCAGTTGTTTTGTCAAAGAATTAGAACTGCTTAAAATATATTTGAAAGCATAAAGCATTTAATTTAATTTAAAGCACAGGAGACTTTATCAAATATAGTACAATTATTAAAAACCACGCTTTCTGGATTCCATTTTGATGGAAGACTACCACTGAAACCAATTCCAGCGTCCGCTTTACCGCGCGATCACTAGAGATAAATACATACCTGCCAACCAATTGGCCATTATAAAAAAATCTGGTAAATGTGGTTTCAAAGAACTTGGCTTTCAAGCAAATGCGTTCAAATGCATTAATTTCAAATGATAATACAACTGATTATGACGCATCACCGAAAATGACCCAATGTCTGGCCCCTACTTGATTTGGTGTGGCGCCGGTGTCACGAAATAGAATATCCCCCATACATGAGTATTCCCCTTAGCGAAATTGAGTATTCGGTTTAGTTTGCATTTTGGGCGGCTTCTAAGTGTATATAGTAGTACTGTTTGGATTTATTGTACACATAAAATATTTTAAGTTGCGTATCTTTAGTTTGTACGTCGACCTGAAATTAATTTACTTCGTTTTTGGTGATTTTGACTGGATTTTCGTCGAGGCTTTCGTGATGCGTATGACGATGGGGGATAGAATGGTTTATCCCCCCGGATACTCGAAACCGGTTTATTCCATCCGGGGGATAAATTCATACATCCCCCCGGATAGTCTTAGGACGGATACTCTATTTCGTGATACCGGTGCTCCGATGTTTTTTATGACGCAGCTTTTGTGTGACTGAGAAATCTTACAGATCTATATTTATAGTCAAGTCCTCTTCTATACTCTACTTGTCCCCTTTACATTTAATAAGCTGTGGAATGCAGTTTACAAAATATATCACTTTTCCAGTGCCTTACTCTGATCCTGCCCGCAATCTTGGAATCATCCTCGATAAAGACCTTATCTTTGCCCACCTTATCACTCAACTATCTCGCAACTGCTATATGCATATTGATCACAAGACCGCCTAAACAATAATAGCCATCTCAGTTGTTCATTCCAAACTCGACTACTGTAATTCCCCTTTCTACAACAACTCTTTTCGAATAAAACGCCCGCGCAGTCACCAGAACTCCCAAACACCACCACATAATCCCTGTTCTCAAATCACTTCATTGGCTAAAGGTCCTTGAGTGCATCCATTGCAAAATTGCACCTAAACCTACTACGCCCTTCAGACCTCTCAACCATCCGGCTATTCACCATCCAACCGCCCAGGTCTACTCGCTCATCATCATATCTTAGGCCTATTCTATCTCGGCCTATATGCTCCTCCTCTCTCAAATTCTGCAACCGCTCCTTGGTCTATGCTGCACGCTGCACCAGCAGTATGGAGTGAACTCCTATAAGATCTCCATTAATTTGCTCATCCTCCTATCTCGCCTGTTAATTTCACCTGTTCTCCGCTTGCACTCACCTCTTCGGCTTTACATTCACGACTGAAAATCGAACTCTTCAAGCTATTCTATCCTGATTCTACATTTCTTTAGCAATTATTGCATTTCCTGTTGCGTAAAAGAGTTTTCATTGGGACGTCAAGCTTTCATCACCATTAATTTGACAAATTAAAATCACAAGACAAGACATTGTGCTGCTGCTGTCGATTATTATGATTATGGTGATGATGGACACTACAACGACGACGACAAAAGCAATAACAATAATGAAAACGACTACGACAATGCTGTTAGCATGTAAAAGTTGATAATGTTAGTGTTTTGTTGTCGATTATGATGCCGATGCTGATAATATAGACGTTTTTATTGTCGACGATGTTGCTGTCAATGACGACGATGTCGATAATGAGCATGAACACCTTCGCATCAGAAAGTTAACTTCTTCATCTTTATCTTATATTCATCTTAACTCTACACTGCTGGTTTTAACTTTTCGTACCCCTAGAATTATAAGGTTCTATGTTCACTTTTTTTAAATCTAACTAACGCTATATCTGTTATCAGCATGACATTGGCTATGTCCTGAATAGTTCAGCTTAACTAGAGACGCTTTCTTTAGCTCTATGTGTGAGTGCTATATATAGTTCTGTGTTCATAAATCTGGACAGTGTCTCAAAGCTAGTGAGGTACAAGTTCAGTCATCCAATAGAATAATTAATTTTGTATCACGTGAATTTGAGATATAACCGTTATCGAGTAAGGTTTTAAGCAAAATTATACGGCGTTATGTCCATAGCCAATAGGCTACCAGTGAGAGATCTTAACACGTGACTTTGGACTTGTAACCTGCTGCACTCATTTTGTCTGCAATCAATGATGTAATACAGCTCTACATGTATGTCCAAAAAATAGTCACATCTGACATCATAATAGCCAAATTCCTCATAGTCGGTTTACATTATGATCGAAATACACATATAATCATACAAAGGGAAAACATTGCTTTCCAAAAATTTAATTTAATCGCCATTAATGAAAAAACAGCGCAAAACATTGTCGTCAGCAAATCATAAAAATCGTTTTTCTCGGTTTCGCAAATGTGGACATAGAACCTTATAGTTCTAGTGGTACTTTTGCAGTTCACAAGTACTTGAAATTACTGAACCGAGAAACCCGTCAACTATCGAAGAACAAGACTTCTGCCTTCATTACTTTTACCCGCATCATGCGAACATTTTCACATTTAATGCTGATGATGTTTCTTAAGTAAACTCGCTAATGTTCTCCAACTTCAACTTAGAAATTGACACGTTCATTTAAAAAATATAAATTACAAGTTTAAATTAACAATGAAATAAAATTCTCATTTGAGTTACTCCTAAAGTATCGTATCGTATCGTATTTAAATATTTGTAAAGCGCCTCTCATAGGGTGAACCGTTCAGAAGCGCTCCCAGTGTGCTAAGCCCCGCGAAAATAAACAGGTTTTAAGTAGCCTATTTAAGTCATTCGTTTCGTTGTTTCGGGTGGCATGAAGTGCTACCTTTTGTCAGAAGTTAGGTACAAGTATTTCGATTCAACTGGCCAGATACAATAACTCAGATACATTTACTTGGACAGAAGTATACTCTGTTAAGTCTTCACAACACAAAACTGAGACACATACACTCAGAGTCAATTGTACACATCCTTAACTATACAGACTGTCAGCGGGTACTTAAGACGGAGTTCATTCCAAACCGCTAGTGCAGCCTATCCACATGGGCAAATATTTCAACGGATGCTTAAGCAGAGGCAGGGAAACTTATTCCGTCTCCCGTCAACTCACATTGATAGCCACCTACAGTTTGTCATGGCTGCTTAAGGAGAGTCAAGGTGATTATTAGTCAGTCTCTGACTTCTTCCACTTGGAGACGATCAGTGCCTGCTTGAGAATGACATGGCGCAGTGCAGCCGATGACCATCCGATTCCAGCACCCCTCTGGTCGACACTCTGGGCAGGAGTGGCCGTCACCGAAGAGTCCTCATCGACGTCATCCGCCTCCGTGTGTATCTCCATCTTCTGAACGATCAGACGCAACAAGTCGTAATGCTTCTTCATGTCGTGCGACATCTGCTTCATCCTGCGCAGGAAACATTTAAGGAATTGGATCATTATCTACTCTGATCTGGTCTAAGCAGACTAAAACTTAGTGTACCTTAATCCCATCTGATCTAATCTATTATTATTATTATTAAACAAATTTGTAACGCGCGCAAGGTCACACCGAAATGTGAATCTGAGGCGCGGATAGCCAGCCGCCAGGTGAAGATGCACTTAGATTTCTAAATCCTTGAAAGCCAAGGAGAAATAGTGAGTTTTGAGCCGCTTTTTGAAGGAAGGAAGTGAAGTTGAGCTACGAAGAGAAAGTGGTAGTCGATTCCATTCCCTTGGAGCAGAGGCGTGGAATGCACGAGAGCCCATAACTGTTCTGCATCGTGGCTCAGCTAGAAGACCCGTACTTGATGATCGCAGGCAACGAGGAGGGATGTAAGGAGTTAGTAGTGCATGAATATAGGTAGGTGTGCTGGTACTGAGGGCTTTGTAGGTCAAACAGGCCAATTTAAATTTTATTCTGAATTCAACAGGAAGCCAATGCAGCTCGTGGAGTAGGACTGAGGAGCATGTTCGTAGTGGGACACGCATCACCACACGAGCTAAGGAGTTTTGGATTCGTTGCAGCCTTTTGAGTTCAAGGTTTGAGACACCCAAAAAAAGGGAATTAGCATAATCAAGACGAGAGGATACAAGTGAACAGGCTATAGTTTGAGACATATTCTTTGTTAGAGCCGACCTGATGTGACGTATTGCCCTGATGTGATAGAAACAAGATTTACAAAGGTTTGTTATGTGTGGTCGGAATGTGAGCTTACTGTCCAATGTAATCTAGTCCAGTCTAATCAATTGTAATCTGTTCTGCCCTAATAAAGTCTGGTTTTAATCAAATCTAAGGACTTGCAAAGAGCACGCGCAGCTTGGTGGTCAGTTGCGTTGAAACACAGATAACAGTTAAATTACATTTAATCTTACGTAATCTAATCTTTTTTTATCTAGTCTACGCTAATCAAATATAGAGTAATATAACCTCAACTTTATTCAGTATCATCTAGAGTATTTTCGTGGGTCAATGTCATAACACGATCGACCGTTGAATAGAAGTGAAATCGCTATACGTATCAATGTGCCTTTTGCTCTGGATTCCTTATATTACTTGTATTATTGAGTGTTACTTCTGTTTATTAGCTTAATGTTGATGTATTTTATTTCAACACCTGTTATATTTGATGAACTGGATCAATAAAAATGATGATGATGATGATGATGATGATGATGATGATGATGATGATGATGATGATGATGATGATGATGATGATGATGATGATGATGATATCACTGGATTTGAAAGTTCAGAAGGTGGTCAAATGCATGATTTTCTAGTCTGGACCTAAATGCCGAAATATGATGTTTGTGTGATATACAATCTATACCATAGACTACGCCTGTATAATATATTACACAAACAACCTTGACTACACCATGTGCACAGTGTGCATGTGGAATGGCCAAGGTGTGCATGTGGTGTGCTAAGGAGGTCATGTGGTGTGGCCAAGATTGCGGGTGTTCGCTTGTGAACAATAGGTTGGTGACATGCGGAGTTTAACAGTCAATTTACCTGCGTTACTCATTCACTGGTCTATGTCTGTCTGCCTATCCTCTCTATATCAAATCGGATTACGTCTCGCTCTCGCTCAAACTAAGTTTGATGATCAATTTAATTCGCGGCATATATCACAGCCATAGAAGTATAGCTATTTCAGGACTGCAACAAAGCTGAAGTAGTTAGTGCCCATCTCTCTGAAGTAGTTAGTGCCCATCTCTGGGTAGTGATGCACTGAAATTCGAACCCCAGACACAGAAGTGAGATGCAATCATATTAACAATCTGCCATTGTGCACCAGAACTGTGCAATCATTTCAATTTCAGAACGACTGATTAGAAAGGTAAGGAGTTTGAAGACCTCATTTTCTGTTTGTTCAGTTCGCCGTATAAGAAGGAATTGCACTCCATGGTATTATCATCCTGGACCATAAAAGTCGTCTGATCAGAGGTTTCAACTTTCCTTTCCATCAGAAATCGATTCTTTGTCTGAAAAGTCAACAACGAGTTTACATGGCGATTATATAAACAAAAATTAAGACTTTTAAAGTACTGTAAAAACAAAGAACTACTACTGACAGAGAAATATAATTATGCTTAATTAATTAATTAATCACCAGTTGCGGCTGAAATGCAGCACCAAATAAGTAACATGTATATCTCGTATCTCTCGCAACTCACTTTCTGCCAGCATGAACAGCCACGATTCGGATAGACTCTGACGAGAGGTTTGTCAACAAGTTTCAACAGACGACTTGGTATTTTCTGTTCCAGTTCTGTGTGTAGTTGAACCTAAATGTAAACCCAAAATGATTTTCATATTCAATGTTTTTTAGTATTATTGAAAAATGCCTAGTGCGCTTACAAATTTGTCGTAATACGGAAAACACTACTATAAGGAAATCGAAAGACTTTTTAATTACTTGTGGCCTTCCTTTTCGCAAGTAGTTTGTCTCAATGGAATGTGTCTGTTCGTGTTGAAATGTCAGGCTTTAGGACTAATACAAAAGAATTTTTTTAGCACATCAATAAAGTCAAAAGCAGCCTGACAATTAAATTAATTGCTACCACATGAATTGTTCTTTGCGTATAATAGATCCATTTGGGCCGGAGCTGCATATATATGTGTATACTTAATTTTATACCCTTCCATACATCACATATAGGTTTATTGCAAATCGGTTTATCATTAATCTTTCTATGCACTTGCTTAAAGTACCGTAAGACGAAGTTCAAAACACTTTAGGCTAAATCCTATGTATTCAGGTCTGACATATAAAACAGTGCATTTCGACAAAAGGCGCTAGAATAATTTTCATAGACATACTTTTAACGGTTTTGTTAGCTTACCTGCATTGCGATTCTTTTCAGGCAAGCATTCTTCTGAATGGCTTCAATGTCACCAACCGCAAGACCAATCTGTCGGGAGAATCATCATCAATCACAATCTTACGATGAGTGATTTCTATTTGGATGAAGATGTGCAATGCTTAACTGTTTGAAATGTCTCTTTAACTAGAGGATAACAAGCAATAGTGAACTTCACATTTTTCAATGTACAAAGCATACATCAATGCTGTCAGAATGCCTACATTTTCATTTCAGACACTTATATAGCGCCCCTTCAAGATTTCTACTCAGAGGCGCTCCCGACTACAGCGTGGACACTGAATCGGAGTTTCACGCCGAAGCGCATGAGCAATTGCGAGTGAAGGACTTGCCCAGGGTCCCTACGCGGCGGCTTGAGGTGGATTCGAACCCGCAACCCTCCGGCTGCAAGGCACCGAACATACCCCTACACCACCGCGCCCCACAATATATTATTCCCTAAGTAATAAAACCACTCCTTAGTGTTCTTGGCATAGTACAACATGGTGGTCTGTTCGGTATCGCCCTCGGTCTGCAAAACAACGATGGCGAGTTAGAGCAGCTTGCTGAGTGAATTCCATGTAACGATCCTTGGTTAGGTGTTACGCAATCTCTTCCATCCGTCACAAAACATAAGATTTGGTACAGAAAAAACCTGGGAAAACACAAGTACTGCGATACGCTGGCCGCTGTTCAGGGCCATGCATGGGACTTTCGTATCCGCTCACTGGCTTACGGAAAGAAAATGATCGTCTAGCATACGTTTCAGTAATGGATATGGGAGACTTTGCTGTAGAAGTTTTCAGGTTAGAGATTAGGTCAGAGATCTGAGATACACAAGTATACCGCCACTGAAGCGGCATATTCACGTATCAGATCAAGGTCAAGGATTGTCTCTCCCTGGTCACTTCGAAGACTAGAATTGTTCTTAGTGAATCAGCGGTTTCAGTTGCCTCTTTGTCTTAGTGGACTGATCTTCCACATATTGACCTGTTTACAGCTTGGTTTTGGTGTGCCAATCGGTTGATGGCCTTTGCATTACATAATGACATGAAAGAAGTTGCAAATTAATTAATTTATTAGTACTGGTGTTTTTACGTACCAGAAGGTTGATGAGTAAAATCGGCATAATGAGAATGAAGAGAACTAGCATGACGAAAGCCATAGGTGCGTTCGGCAGCTCAGAAGTTGAAAGAGGAACGACCCAAACTTCGCGGTAGTCGATGTTACCCAACATCATGATGATTGTACTGATGACAGACAGCCCAGGATATGAAAACCCGGCGGAATTCTGTTCCAAATATGTTTCAAAAAGTCAGCGGAATGAATTGCTGTATCTTAGGCAACAAACCGGTTAATTAATGGAAGGCATAATGGGATTGTCGTTAGCTGTCATATCTCGCAAACAACGATTGAAATTAGGTACAGATTAGCAGTTTTATTAATAACAATGTTACTGCTGTATTTCAGTTTTCGATAGCAGCAATGTATACCTACGTTCCCGTTCCAAAATCCTCTGTTGCCACGAGTTTCTTATACCAGACTTTGCCATCGAAGCAATTACAGGAAAATATACAGATTTATGAACTTCGCCTTACATAGCCTATAGGCTATTAAGCATTACATGCTAATTTGCAGTGGTTTAGTTAATTTCTACGTTGTGCCGCCTATTCTAAGCAATCTTATTGACGCCCGCATTCGCCATCAGACGTAGGCCTACATGCATGCTGCATTTTGTTCTCGTATTATTCGTCAGATGGCGCCAGCGTAAGCTATCACATACGGTATCACGACAATTATTCGTCTACAGACTTTTCGTGTACGACACTTCGTCTACAGACATTTCGCCGACAGACATTTCGATTACGAGTGTTACAGTAGCTGTACTCATTAGGGCTAACCAGCAGAGGAAGGTTACTTATAGTTTCGGTAAAAAGTACTAAATATGCTCATGGATCCAGCTTCTAATTACGGAAACAATTATTTTCATCAATCCAGCTTCCATTTTAAAGTGACAATATTAAATAATTTCGTACGCGAAATGGCGGTCGGCCAAATGTCTGTAAACGAAGTCTCGTAGACGAAAAGTCTGTAGACGAATTGTGGAACCATCGCATACGTAGATCTGGATCATGCAATCGTATTAAGAAATTTCTCAATATTTTTGCGCCCTCAGAATCGAATTCGATGACTTTGCGTCCGTTTCAAGACGAAAACTGTAAACGTGTTTGAGTCATAGAAAGTGTGAGCATTGCACTCAGCTTACCCCTGTGTTAAGAATTACGAAGAATGCGAGACCGAAAGCCATGAAAAGAACGGAAAAGATGCAGATGACGTGCATTAGCGTCCGCAGAATCTCCAGAAACATCACAATATAGATTCCTGTGTGTTTGAATCTGAAAAACGTAAACCTCAAGTTTCAATGGGTAGGAGTACAATTTATAGTAAAACACACAACAATACAATTGGAAATTTATAGCGCGCTTTAACAAGACAAAGTCTTGCACGAGATCGCGTTTGCGCTGTGTTCTTAGCCATAGTATAATGAGAATAGATGAGTTTTTAATTTTTATTTAAATTGAGTAGCAGATGAACATTGATGGATTGTAGCTGAGAGACTGTTCCATTCTCTGGGTCCTTTAATTAGGCAAGCGGCGGCGTGCAGAACAGATGTTATAGGATGAAGCGTCGATGAGGTAAGGCCAGATAGGACGGAATTGCAGTAGTCGATGCGGGACATGACTAGGGCCTGAGTAAGAATACGGAGGCAGGTTTCATCCAGGCAACGTTTCACTTGTCTGATTCGGCGAAGGTGGAAATAGCAGGTTCTGGCAATGGAGGAAATGTGTTGAGTCATCTTTAGATTGCAGTCTAACAATGCTCCAATATGACGAACCACTTCTGAAGGTGGAATAGAACAACTTGAGTCGAGGTTGAGTATTTTCAGTGATTTTTATCATCATCCAGACTGTTCCGACGGTCGAACCAAATGAGTTCTGTTTTAGTAGTATTTAGCTTCATGGATGCACACCACGATTGAATATCACGGGTTCATGCTGCAATTTTGATTTCGATGTTTCTTCCACAAAGCTTAATGTAGAGTTGGGTGTCGTCAGCATATAAGTGGATCAGAAGACCATGTTGCGAAGCAATGTTGACAATATTGGAGGTGTATAGAATGAAGAGAAGTGGACCAAGGATGGATCCTTGGGGTACGCCGAAGAGGACCGTGAAAAACTTTTGATGAACATCCACCAAATTTAACACTGTGAGATCTTGAGGAAAGGAACGAAGCAATCCACTGAATAGCTAAGGCAGTAATACCGAATTGTACTTGTAGAATTTGGAGAAGAATGGTATGATCCACGCAATCAAAGGCGGCGGTGAAATCCAATAAGAGTAGCGCGATGATGTAACCAGAGTCGAGCGCCAGGACGATGTCGTTGTAGACTTTAATGACCGCGGTTTCAATAGAGTGATGACGACGGGATAAACGTTTCTTCGAACGACTGCATTGAAAGACCTGTGACTAAGAACGAAATGTATCTCCAGTTGGAAACGGTCTGAAAGAACTATGGATAGAAAGTGTATAATCTGAATCAGTTGGAGAGAAAGTTTCCATTTTCGCTCTATCAATCACACCCTAACTCCGTGTGTCTCTATATAATAAGTACAAGACGTTCTCATCAGACGCAGTATAAATATAGACTATATTTATACTGCGTCTGATGAGAACGTCTTGTACTTCATCATTCATTCGATCGCTTTCTATGAACTCTCGATTCATTAAGCCTATACCTCAAAGCACAGCATCCATAATGAAAAGGTAGAGTTAAGACATAATAGGACTTAGAAATCTAGTATTCGCAGTTGCATACCTCTGAAAATAAAGGAGATAGTTAAACCAAGCCAAATAGATGGCGACTGATCCAAACTGCCACTGGTAAGGATTGCTTGAGTTGACAAGAAAAGGGCCGATAAAGATGGCCGTTGAGATGTACAGGACCCACTCAATGCGATTATTTGGATCGTTCACGTATTTCCATTTCTGTTTAGAATTAAATGATCATACAAATATGAAAAAGAAACTGATTTGTCTACAATATTACCAACAACAATAAAGATATACAGATGAACACTTTGTTGCTCAATCGAAGTCCTTAAGTGCACATTCATTTAGCGCTGTTTAGAGAAAATTTATCAAAGAAGCTCGTTGCCCGATAGCGCAAGACTACACAATCAAACAGAATATGGCATTGAACCCACAGAGAGGCAGAGAGAGGACAAAGAAAAATATGTCGCGGGTTGCATGGTAGTCAGTATCAGAATGAGAAACTGGCAATGGCATTTGGAAAGTAGGCTAGGTTCCATTAGATTCTATTCTAACTTATTCTATAATAATCTAAGCATAATATGAGGTGTAATAATCAATTGTCGTATTAAACAATAAAGTAGTATAAACTATAAAGGCCTTAGTCAAAATCGAATACCTGTTCAATCATCTGCCACAGAAGCAATTTTGTTTTTAAGTAGCTCAGACTCTACAGCATTACAGGAGTGAATAGAGTGGAGTCTCTTTTCTCGTAGTAGAACGTCGCGGTGATTCAAATTTTCTTTCTATAACGTCCTGGATCCCGAAATAGACAAATCCTCAAGGTTCTTGAAAAGGGCTAGCTAGTGCATCGGATTACTTCCCGTTTTCTTCCCAAAATTAATGCCACCAGCACCTATTTAGACTGCTTGGTGACTGAGACTGATATATCCATGCAACCAAAAATGGTAGGTTTAATTACCAACCAGGCGCATTATAGAACACCTGATAAAATCTCCATAATGAAATAAGTAAGTCGGATACCTGTTGGATCATCTGCAATATTTCTTTGATTATATTCATGGCAACGAATAAGAGAATGGTATACACGAGAAACTTCTGCCCAGCTCTCAACTGTAACAAGCATTTCAACAAATAAAAATGTTACCTAGATACTGGTGTTCGATCAACTGATATCATGGCGCTATATAATCCTTAAGATTATATTATATTAAATAAGAATCTATTAGATCATAATCAATATATTTTGTTCTATTCAATTCCATTCAATTCTCGCTGATGCGATTAAGTTAAATTACAGTATAGTCCATTATAGGCCTAGAACAGATTACACCGGATTACCTTTTGCGTATAGGTGGAACTGATTTCGATTAGATCAGTTTAGATTATAATATACTAGAAGAAGTATTTAAGAATATGAAACGTAGCTAATAGGCGGCGTCTTCAAGGTTTGTCATAATACATCTGAGACCAGCTTGTATTTGGTGTTCATTTGACGATGCATTGAGTGTAATATCTTTACTTTGAAGAGTAACTGCCTGACCAATTGTGCGTCATCCTATCTTTGAGAGCTGTTCATTGCAGTGTCGTCTGCATCTGAGTGCAGATGCATAACAACTTTGCTGTGGTCGACACTTCATTCTGGAAAAAGATTGATATGCAACGGGCGACTGTTTCTGCCTCTATTTCTTTCACCTGTTTGAAGACCATTCTGTTCGATCATCACATCATTTTGACAGGTCGGGAGCAACACTAAAGAAAAATCTTGAAGAGCGTTATATGAATTTTGACTTAAATTATGATTGGGACTAGGGAAGTAGTGGCAGCGGAAGTAGAAATGGACAGCGATAGATAGTATTAGCTGTCGTACTTCCATTGAACTTAAGAAATGTGGTTACCTCGACATATGACTGAGGCTGGCATGAATGTTTCGTCTCTTCTTTGATGGCTGTGTCTTCCGTCGCAGTTGAGTTCTTTTGTAAAGTAGAGTTAGGAGAAGATTTCGTAGTAGTGTCACAGAAGTCGTAGGTGACGATGAACCCGGTCAGACAACAGACGTATGCGAGGTAGATAATCAGATTCAACATGTGAAACCATACACCATAGGAACACCTGCCATGCAATACATGGAATGAAACATAGAACAGCTGCGAAGAAAACGAAAGCACCAGTTGCATAACAGAGAAGAGAAACAAAACATGTATTAGCATAGCACAACGTAGAATAACATAGCTTAGCTCAACACACAGTAAACATAATACAAAAGATCATAGCCTAGTAGGCTACAGTAAGGTGTAGTCGAGAATTGCATCATAGTAGTGAGACAGAAATCGTAGGTGACGATGAACCCTGTCAGAACACAGACGAAGGCGAAGTAAAGGAAGAATTTCAACAGGTGAAACCATAAGGACAGGTATTCCAAAAATTATAGAAATTCTCATGATGTTAGTATGTCATAAATTGATATCGTGCTCCATGGCGCTAAATAAGCTAAGATTATATTCTATTAGCATAGAATCTAATGGCTCATATTCTGCATATTCTATCATGTTCCATTCTATTCTATTGCCTTTGATTGAATCTTTCGAATCGTTTAGATTAGTCTTTATTAAATTTAATTATACACTCGAATACACCAGATTAGCATTGATTCAGTTTTATGATCTAATCTAATATTACAATATGGCATAACATAATATAAAATGACATTATAACAGTAAGACTGATTAAATAGCCAAATAGCAAGTTTAGAACAACACTAATGACAAAACACTATTGTAATCATGCAAACACCTAAAAGATTGCACTTGAAAAATAACATAGGAACTAAGAAGGCAGTAATACTATCTCTCTAATCTGAATCCCTCGAAGGCGGCCTTGTCTCACGACACTATGCATCAATCGATGGCCTCTTCAACATTAGCCCTCAATCGTTAATCGGAATACTGGCTGGAATTGAGTTGTAGGCCTATGTGCTGCAATGCAGGTATTCTGGTAACGTCTAGTGGCTGACAAAGAGGCTTAAATCGGTTTAATCTATCTCAGAGATGGAAGACCGGTTATCGTAGGAAATGTCGATGCATAAAAGACACACAGACCACTTCATGGCAAGGTATTCAACACAGACGGGATGAGACAAGCATTCGACGCGGTTGAACTTGACCATCATCTGCAAATATAAGTTTGAACATCACAACAATCATCATTAGCAGTAGCCACATATCCTCAGCAACAGCATTTTCGACAGTATCATCATCGTCATCATCATAAATCATCGTCGTCTTCATCATCACAAATCATCGTCATAATCACCATCAGCGTCGACAATATCACTATTATCCTAGTCGTCGCCTTCATCAACGACAACAACAACAGTTATTATTTTGTGATAAACTTTTCGACAACTTACAACAATAAACAGCTATTTTAATGTATTGAGCACCATTATGACAACTAAGAACCGTTTGATGTAATAAATTCTGTACTGTATTGTAATGTAATGTAATGTAATGTAATTAGCAACTTCTATTGCGCCGGTGTCTAATGCACAAGGCATCAACCGATGGCGCATCAAAACAATCCGTAATCAGGTCAACATCCAGAAGATCAGTCCGTAAGAGACAGAGGCAGCCTAAGGTGGATAAGCAAGGTAAGAGGTAAGTTTTCAGCCGAGAACGAAACGACACAAGCGACTGAGCACAGCGCACAGATACAGGAAGAGAGTTCCAAAAGGCAGGCCCAGCAACCGAAAAAGCTCGTTCACCGAGAACAGTTCTTGATTTAGGTATGACCAGACAAAGACAATCAGATGACCTCATTGAATAATGATAAGTCAGAGGAATAAGAACAGATTTTAAACATTGTGGTTGGCTAGAGTTCAAAGTTTTATAAACTATGAGCCCCAGTTTGAAACGAATTCTTTCATGAACAGGAAGCCAATGCAGAGATTTAAGCAGAGGGGTTATATGTTCATATTTGGATGTATTAGTTATGGCTCTAGCCAAAGAGTTCTGAACCCTCTGCAGCTTCAGTATGTTTGATTTATTGATACCAGTAAGAAGTGAGTTACAATAGTCTAGGCGACTGGAAACCAATGCATTTGCCAAAGATATTCTTGCAGACATGGGCACATAACGCCTAATTCTGCGTATATCACGAATGAACATATAGGATGCCTTACAAATACTGTTTACATGGCCAGTGAGAGACATGGTAGAATTAAAGACAACGCCTAAGTTGCGTGCAGCATCGGCCAGCTCAACAATTGAGTCACCCAGTTTCAATGACTTAAGCCCATCAAATTTCTTAAGTTGCTGTGGAGTGCCAAGTAACAGAAATTCAGTCTTTGATGGGTTAAGAAGGAGTTTATTGGATGCCATCCAGGACTGTATCTCATCAAAGACAGCAGACAACAGCTGTACAGATGAGTCACATGACAGACTGTCAAATGAAATGTAAATTTGAGTGTCATCAGCATAGAAATGGTATTTCAGCAAATGATTATCAAGCAATGCTCCTAATGGTGTGGTGTATAATGTAAACAAAAGAGGGCCAAGCACTGATCCCTGTGGTACACCGCAAGTCAACAAAGCATCGGATGAATAATTACCATTTAAATACACTGATTGAGTGCGTGGACTAAGATAAGTACTAAACCAATCTAGTGCAGGGCCAGAGATCCCAAACCAGTTCTCGAGACGATGAAGAAGAATAGAATGATCCACAGTATCAAAAGCAGCAGACAAGTCAAGAAGAACAAGTGCTGTCACCTTACCACCATCCATTGAGCAAATGATGTCATTATATTGTATTGCACTTGCGGATATCTAAAGCGCTTCTCACAATACGACCCAATCAGAGGTGCTCCCAGTGCGAAGAGCCCCACGACGGAAGAAGTCTTAAGATAACTGGCAGACACAGAAATACCTCCAGCTAAGATCATAGAGCAAGCGAATAATCACTTGAAGTCATAACATATACTAAGTTTAAGTAGTGGACAATTGGTGAGCGAATGAATTCTCAGTAAGTAGCAGTTCCACTAAATTTGCTACCTAATAGAACACTGTGAGGCTCGGTGATACATTGAGTAGAGCCCTGATCTGTAGTCCAACGATTGAGGCTCTGAGCGGATTGCGTATAACGACACTGGACACACTCGCCTCTCATCTCAAAATCAGATTTAATTGCCATGCGCATGTAATAAGTGCACTGAATGAATTAAGGAATAATACTTTTTAAAAAAACACGATGAATGAACTTCTGCTTACATTGAGGGCGAACATCGGTAAAATGTCGATTCCATTCTTTCGTAATTGGCGCAATCTGTCGATGTCGACCTGCATGTACTTGAAGTCATACGTATACTGCACAACAGAGACCAAAACATTGACGCATTTACTACCAAGACTCTGCTGTAAAAGACGACTATAAAATGTGGCTTCTACGTAAAACAGAGCGTGTAATAAAACACAACGGACTAAAGATCGTTGGCTACTAGACAAAAGAAATGACGAATTACTTACGTGAAAATCCTTATCTTTCGGATCCGTACCAGATGTCATTCTACAGCGGTCGAGTATCATCTGCAAAAGGAAAGAAGACACTGATAGGTCTATCACCACGATAGCCTAAATTTATTGACATCGTTGTCAATGCAAAATATGGTAGTGTGTAGTTGACATTGTTATCGCAGATTTCAAAATCATTATCATGATCGCTATCATCATCATCGCCATCACCACCACAACTCCAACCACCGCCATCAACTGTCATAATCACCACTAAACATTTCAAGCTATCCTAAGACGCACCTTTTAGATTGCCATTTAGATTGCCATATCAAAAGCCTTAGTGAGATTTAAAAGGCGCTTAAAAGTAGCTAGAAACATACAACCATTCATACAAGCATAATAGCTTTCGCAGACTACAGCAAGAGGAGAGTTTACCTGACACACTTCGGGCATGAACTGAATCATACCGACCATAGGACAACCATACAGAGTCGATCGCATCTCCATGGCTTCCTTCCATCTACAAAGAAAAGAATTTCATCTGCAAACAGATTTAAATTTTTAACCTAAAGACGGGTTAGACATAAACTTGTGATTCACTCCTATTGTTAAGTATTCATTGGGAACATTTGTCTAACGTCCTTCTAGACAATATGTTGTTAGAGGAAACATGGACTGAACTCTCAGTGTCGAAACTGATAAGTAAGGTTGCGAACAGACAACAATGGAGAATGATTGTGCATGATGCGGTCAACCCTCGTTAGTAGCAGCAGTAATATTAGAGTAATAATAGTTTTTTATTAAGTTGATTACAACAGTTAAATTAAAAGTGATAGAAACAGTAATAGTTTGCGTAGTTATTTAGTTACCCAGACACTTGAAATAGCGCCTTTTGTGCCTCGTACGCTAGTCGAACTGATGTTAACATCTTGAGAGTTTAAATTAGCCATTAAGCAAACATATGTTCAGAGTTCTACTATAGCTAATCCTTAGTTGGAGTAATAGTAGACTAATCTAAATCTAATCTAATCTAATCTGAACATTTGTAAAGCACTTCTCACAGCAGAGCTATTCAGAAGCGCTCTCAGCGTGGCAGACCTGTAGACAATATGATGCTAATATCTTAAGTAACATAATCTGGTGAAGGGACAGAAGGGGAAGTAGGCCTAACCTGTCGTGGGATATGATCGCAACGCAGACGTCCTTCTTTCCGTGCTTAATTCCCAGATCGAGAAAGTGCAGTAGGTCCTTGTTGAGAAGAATCTTCGCTCCCATGTCCAGCAAAACAGTTACGACATTCGCGTGACCAGCAACTGTTGCCAAGTGCAGACAGGTGTCCTACGACGTAAAAACATTTGTTGTGACATGTGTTGTAACAGGTGTTATAACGTGTGGATTTAGAGACTGCTGAGCGGCTAGTAGATCTACGTTAGTAGATTTCTACGATGTAGAAGTGCAGACAAGTGTCCTACGACGTAAAAACATTTGTTGTGACATGATTGTGTTGCCCCCAATGAGTACGACCTTGTGTATGTCTGGTTCATGTATCTGGACATTTACACAACACCCTTTCATAAACGTAGCCTACCACCATCATCGCTGGGGAATCAGAATCGCTTATTTGCTTTAGGTATTTTTATAGCGCAGTGGTTAGTCTTCAGTGCATGCATCGATTGGACTAATTATTCCACTCATCAGTTCAGTAAGTGCAATTTCCGCAAAATAGACAACTGTGCACACCTAAACGTACAGAAAAGGAGAGAGAGAGGGAGGGAGTTCGACAGTATAGGTTGGAGAAACAGAGACAGACACAGAGACAGAGACAGAGAGAGGAGGACAGAGAGTCACACAGATAGACAGACAGAAAGAGACATGGGCGTGTATGTAACCTTGTTTTTGTTCATGGAATCAAGCAGATGAATGTTGACGTTGAGAATGGCCGACAAGGTGTGGGTGTAACCGTTCATCGCAGCCAGATGAAGCGCCGTGTTACCATGGACATCCCTAGACAAAGTTCAACCGATACACAGTGTATGTTTGTGTGTGTTTGTGTGTGTATGTGTGTGCGTTTGTGTCCCCTCTGTAAATACGTATTTCTGTGCTGACGAATGCGCTGACTGTGTTGATGTACGATGGCTGATACATTAACTGCGTCATTCATTGAATCAACGAATTATTAATCAATCCGTAGATTTAATGGTTAACTGATTTCATTGCAATCAACTTATCCATTATCACATCCCACGCAATATCGATCAATTGTTTGTTAACAGAATGAATCGATCTTTCGTTCCTTCGTCGACGCATTCATTCACTCATTCGTTCATTTCATCATTGTGACAGTGGGTGATAGTTGAGAGTCTGGGTAAGGTATACAGTTAAGTTTCAGCATGGCATACACCTTACTTACTATCTTCTTAAGTTACCTAACATTGTCTAACTGCATCCTGCCCTCTGTTGGCTGTAGAGGAGAACACACTGAACATGGATCCACCACCATCACAGTTTAACCTTTTTACCAAATAAATTTTTACCAATCTTTTTTCCAATGGCTCTCCAAACTTTTATTTAGTCATGAACGGAATGGCGGACGTTGCCATCTTCGATTCTGCTTTGCGGTTTCTTTCTCGTCTTACCTTGCGTTACTTTACATATTTCAACTAACCTCACCATACCACACCCTACTCTTAATTTACCAAGCCTTCAATTATTTCTAATCCATTAATTTCAATGCATTGCGGCTTATTTTGGTGCAATGTTTCGCTTTATTCAGCCTTATCGATACTTTTTCTTCTCTTTTTCATCTAGCACTCTCCTCCGAGTGAAGTAGGCCTACTGCCGAACTCATTTTGTTGACGATGAAGATGACGATGACGATGATAAAAGTGATTATGATAACTATGGCGATGGCGACGCCTACGACGACCATGATGAAGAAACCTTGGAGTACAATACGCCTGCGCAACCGTCTTTCATGTCTCATCGTACTTCGCCTTATTTCATCTTACCTAGCTTTACCTCATCTCACCGCACCTGAGAATGTCGCAGAGTAAATACTGAACCACTGACTTGAATATTCCTGCGCCATTTTGTAGTAAGAGCCGGACAACTTCAACGTGTCCATTGTCAGCTGCTGCGTGCAGCGCCGTCTGTCCACTGGAGTCTGCTTCGTTGACTATGTTCGTCCCGTAGACGTTGTTGATCAGACGACAACAGGTGTTGTAGCGACCATACCTGTCGCATTCAAATCAAATCCAACAAAACAAATTAAATTAAATCAAAAGACATCCAATTATTCAATAATCTAATGCAATCCGATATGATTTTATCCAATATAATATAATTTAGTCTAATCGAGTCCATTCTATTCTAATTTAATTTGATATAGCCTTCTCTTGTCTAACTTTAGTCTAATCGAGTCCGATGTAGCCTATCCACTCTTCTCTAATTTAAGCTAGTGTAACTAGTCTAATCTACTAGACTAGACTTGATTAAAGAAGATTAGATAAGACTTTACTAGATTGTACTAGAGTAGATTAGAGATATCACCAACTGAATAATATCGGAATTGTCCAAACATGGAATGCTCCTCGAATTATTGATGGAATTTGATGTTACAGCATCCCACCTTTGAAAAGTTGGGATGCTCCACCAATAATTGATGGAATGGTCCACATTTAATAAGGCAGAATGTTCCACCAATTATTAGTCGAATGGTATATCAGGCAAAGGATCAAATGGTTCACTGTGAAAAATTGATATTTAGAGACTTTTGTCGTGATTTTAGTTCCGCTACGCTACTGATTGGCCAAATCATTAGTGCGAGGTCCAATCGTTCGAGAACTTCGAAAAGTCGTCTGACAAATCTCATGAGCTGAATTTGTTTGTGCCTGTGTGACAATTCATCCATTGCTACGTTTAGTCTAGACTTACCACGTACCCCGGCCATACACTGATGGATTCCCACTCGTACTGCATACAATGCACAGAAAAGAGTGGAATTGTCCCTCACAAATCACTTTTTACGTTTACATTGAATGGGCCTAACAAAATTCTCTGTAAACAAAGTTGATGGCACGAGATGAAAGACCTGGCAGCGAAGTGGAGGGCCGATTGTTTGTTGTGGTTCTTGGCGTTGAGATGAGCTCCCAGTTGGAGGAGTTTCTCAATGGTCGTCAGTAGTCCCTGCTTTGAAGCGTAGTGCAACGGAGTGCATCCATATCGATCCGGTTCGTTCAGTAACTTCGCCAGCACCTCCTAACAACAGAAGAGCACAGCACAGTGTGCTAGACTTTTAGAACGCAAGAGTAATGGGCTTATTTGTTAAGAGCGGATTCAGAATTGAGGAGAAGCATGCCATTGGCCACCGAACACCAAAATCAGAAGGAATTAGCTGGAGAGCGCAATCAGATGAGAAACAATCGAATAAAAGAAATAGCTGGATATCGTCGGCCTACAAGTGGTAGCTTAAAGAACGTTCAGTGGGAAGTGAGCCAATTGGAGTGGTATATCGGGCAAATAAGAGCGGGTCCAGCGCAGAACTTTGTGGAACCTCAGAGTCTCAGATAGAGTTGGCAGAGTGAATTGAATTGACTGCTATAGGACTGGTTCAGTACGACGGTGCAGGTAAGATGCAAGCCAGTTAAAATCACGACCAAAAAGACCAACTGGTGTTCGATACAGTGAAGGAGTATATCATAATCGACGGTATCAAAAGCGGCAGAAAGATCAAATAAATGAGAGAAGTTACCTTTCCTTTGTCTATGGAGATGATAATGTGAATGAAGGAGGCGCTGTATCACACAAATGACTGTTTGTCATGGAAACATCGCCATGTGACAGAATATAAATGTTTTACCCAATAAATCAATTTGCTAGAGTTGGAAATTTTAATTGGATATAGTCGGTGACTCGGTGTTGAACTGAGAAGTTCCAGGTTGTTCGGAGTGATGTAGAACGGTTTACTTCAATATCACCAGCAGGAGGTATAACAATGAGGATATTTATATTCCCGTGGGTGGAAGAGGACAATCCAGTACAGAGCCAGCAATGTTGGCCTAGAAATATTGAATTGCAACTGCAGCGAGGGAGGAAAGCGAACTGCTGATTGAGAGGACTAAGAGTTTATTAGAGTGTGCACCATATCAGAGACAAAGTTCACACTCCCACTCACATGTATGCAAGATCATAATTTCCATATAAATTATAACCTGAAGAAATGTGACAAATTATAGCTTTTTGTTAAAACATAGAATACGTATAAAAATTGTCTGAAAGCTTAAAAATGACATATGTCAACTGCTTCTGGTCCCAAAGCAGTTACTGTAGAGGTAATGTGTTATTTTAACAGCTATTCAGTGAATTGAACGCAAGTTCGAATGGTCTGGCCTTAGTAGATGGGAATACTTGACCTTGGCAGTTTAGATTCATGTCACACAGTTATGAAGAGCTGCGCTATGTCGTTAGTAGCTTCAAAACATTTGCTCTTCTTGTTCAGTCTTTGGTATCACGTTACGTCTGCAATCCAACGATTGTGTAATCGAGTCAGCTGAACGACTTCGTGTAACGAACCTGGTAAAGGGGGCCGTCCATAAATGACGTCACGCACATAGGGGGGGTCGGAAATTTGTGACGATGTGTGACATGGGGGTGGGGTCTGAGAGGTGTGACGTCACACCAAGTCTATGTAATTAAATTTAACAATTAACAACAATTTAATTTTAACAATAACATCACTAATTGCGAGTATTAAATTTTCATTATTTTTTCATTATTTTAATGTATACGGGCACCATTATTAATAATTTTCTAATTATTTCAATATTTGGTCACCGTTAGATTTAAAAATATGCACGTTCTCCCTATTTGTTCCACGAAAGAGCATTTTGCTTCACCATGGTAATTTGGTTTTAGGGGAGGGGAGGTTCAGAGCTTTGTGACGTCATTTTTCAAGGGAGTGTTACTTTTTGTGACGAAGAGTGACGAGGGGTGAGGGGGGTTCAAAATCGGCCAAAATTGCGTGACGTCATTTATGGACGGCCCCAAAGCTGTTGGTTCACACTCGTCGCACATCGAACTTATACAGGTAATAATTGCAATAAATAAATACGTTGATTATTTCCCTTGTGAACCAGGTAGACGACCCTACCAGTTTATCAAGTGCGGTTTCGAACTGGCTCGGCTTGCCCCCTCCGCGTATGATCAGATGGATGATGTTTCTTTGGTCAGGGTCCCGTACAGTAAGGTCTGCCTTTGCCTTGATCAAGACAAGCGTAGATGACCAGGCTCTCTTCGATGCAGCAACCAACAATGGCGTCTGTCCATCAAGAGCCTTGCTGTCTATCTTCGCACCCTGAGCACGAAGATACCGTTACAGACACACAGTGCAGTTGAATTCAATCAAAATGAATGTATTACGATTAAATTAAATGCAATAAAATGCAATGGCATCCCTGGAAAACAATAAAATACAATAAATTTGTATGCCATGCAATGTAACTGAATGCAATTCAATCACTAGAAATGCTAACGATGTGACTCAATGAAATGCAGTAGAATTTGTTATTATTTTGGACTCGTTATAAGAAGTGAGGTCATTATGAAGTATTGTAGGTATGTCCATATTGAGGGATTCATAAAGCACCTCACATGAGAATAGTAGGCTATGTTATGATGCTGTACAAGTTACTCTAATGTTATGTAATGTGCTGTGATGCAGACCTATTGTAATGCTGAACCAATAATTTAATGGACATCGTAAGCAGTGGCTTACTGCAGTGAGTGAGTGATTGAGTAAGTGAATGAGTGAGTAAGTGAATGTGTAAGTGAATGAGTAAGTGAATGAGTGAGTTGGTGAGTCAGTGAATGCGCGAATGAGATCGCGAGTCATTAAGTGAATCAGTAACTCAGTCAGTGAGTCAATAAATGCACTACAGCAGCATAAGTCGGTGAGTCAATAGACCAGTTAATGAGTCAGTCAGTGAATCATTGAGTCATATAGAGTATTAGAATTAGTGAATGAGTTACTTAGTTAGTTTGATAGTTAGTGAGTGAGTGAGGAAGAGATCCAGTCAGTCAGTCAGTCAAACCAAATCAGTCAAGCGAAAAGCACACAACCATTAATAAAGCAAGGCAGGAGATGCGATGTGTTTTACTTCTTCAATGAGATATTCCACAGTCTGCGTCCTATCGAGCATGGCAGCCGTGTGCAGCGGCGTTAGTCCCATGTTGTCTGTGGCTTCGAGACAGGTCGTCTTCTTCTTCGGCTGCATATCAAACATCAGCTTGATCATATCGAGAGCTCCCTGCGCAGACGCCACGTGGACCGGAGTGGAACCATTCTCCTGCACACGAGAAACTTCACCAGGTCAAGTCAGGTTTTAAAAAAGGTCGTGGATACAGTCACGCCCGACGTGATCCTAATACCTGGGACTAGAATCACGCCCACTACGCTATTGGTCAATGCACGTCACATGATTTTGAGCACCTGAAAGGAGTCAACCGATAAACTCCCGAATGCGGTGGGAGATTGTTCACCATGTTTTCTAATGACGAAATTAACCCTAACCCTGGCCCTAACCGACCCTCAAGACGCCTAACCTGACTCTAACCGACCCTCACTACGCATAATCTCACCCTAACCGACCCTCAAGATGTCCGCCATTTCAAATTCCAAGGGAAGTAAGCAAGTTCACGTGACATGCTTTGGCCAATAACGAGACGGGCGTGAATGTAGTACTGGAGTTCCGCTAACGCCCGGGGCGTGAACGGATCCACTACGTTTGAAAAAAGGTGAATTTAGGTAAAGTTACCTTAATTAAGGTGATGCCAGTGTAACGATTCCCTTGTCTTGACACAAACATTCATATCTATTTATATGCATAGGCCTATATATATATATATATATATATATATATATATATATATATATATATATATATATATATATATATATATTAGAAGATAGTACAAATGCCAATTAATTATAGCATTTGATGTATTAGGCGTATTAATTGACCAGTGCAGAATGACCGGCGCAGTTAAGTGGTTTATCTTAATTAATTGGGTATGACTGTTTGAGCGATGTGGTTATGCAACCGTGTTGGAACCATGTCAGTGGATTAATTTAAAAGCGCAACAGTGACTGAACAGCTGATGAGTCTACGCATGCGCAGTACAAGTTACGGTTGACGTGGCAGGTGGACGTTACGGAGTTCTTCGTCGAAAGCCGAAGTGAATGGACGATGTGAAAAGTCTCTGATTGTAGTCACTACGCAATAGAGCGTTAAGAAGTTTAATTAGTCGTTAGTCATCTCGATTACGACTTGAACTATACTTGCGAAGTATACGAACGCTACAATAGTTATAGATCCTGCCAAAGGGATTGTATTATCGATCGATGATAGTTACTAGCTACGCCTGTTCCCTAGATCATGTACTGGTACTTTTATGGCCACTTGAGAACTTACCTTTTAGCCGGACTGGAGTTGGGATCGCTTCTGAGTAGTTACCTTGAAGGGGCGCTATATAAATTTTTGAATGAATAAATGAATGTAAACATAATATGTTTACATTCATCTCCTATCCTTTCCTACCTCTATAACTTCGAAAATTCTTGTGTCTTTTTGCAGTTAAAAAACTACAGCTGCCTAGTTGCGCCTATGATTAATTACTTGCGCAAGTCGACTGTGCGACATAAATACTTGTATAGCATATATATAAATATACATATATACATAAATACATATATATACATATATACATAGATACATAATATATTACCTGTTTGGCGTCGATCTGTGCTCCAGCTATCAGACACATTTTGACTATCTGTAAAATACATTTGGCAAATTTAGACTTAGGCATGACTTATAGGTTAGGTAATATCTCAATGAATCGTAGGTGATGAATCGTATTTGATTTAGGTTGCTACAATAATTATTAAATAATACCACTTTTATTAATATAAATATTATTTTGGCAATTTCAGTTTTCAGTGACGTTGAGGAAACTTTGAGCTTGGGTAAGGTAAGGGAGCGTAAAGTAAGTTAATGTCAGGTGAATGGATTTTAGGCAGCGCGAGACAAAATTAATTTAGTAACGTGAAGTTAAATGATGTCAGATAAGGTTAAGTCAGGCTATGTGAGATCAGTAAGACAAGTTAACGCGAAGGTAAAGTAATGTAAAACTGGGACGAATGGTAAGCTGAAGTATAGTAAATTAAACAAGGTATACGTTTAGGTAATGTAACATAAGGTTAAATAAGGTAAAGACGGCTGAGGTTAGTTAAGTCTGCGTAAAAGGGTGTGGTAAGGCGATAGGGTAAGGTTATGTAAGATTTGGAAAGGTGGGTTGTAGTAAAGTGTATGTGACCTTTATGTTTCCTCCACTGATTGCGGCGTGAAGCGGTGTATTGTTTTCTTGGTTCACTTTGGCCAGAAGTTCCGACCTCGCACCGCAGCCTCTCTTTTCCGCTGCCATAGAAACCAGTTAGATTACTTTTCAATCAATCAATGAATATTCGTTTAATTCCAAAAACGCCAGTTGACATAACGTAACTGGTTAAAAGTTACACCAATTAGCTGTAGAGTCGGCTTCACATTGGCGGTTAAGAAATAATCAATAGGCCTAATATTTACTCACTTTCTCACTCACTCACCAAGATCACCTCGTTTCCGTACGCCCTTTTAGTTTTTGTAACATCTGGGCAGTTTGTATACTTTTTGGATGATACATTATGTCTCTGCATGGAGTGACTGAGTGACCTTTAATTTAAAGCCACGTGTTCTGCTTTTGAAAGTAGGCCTACGGTGCGGAATAAAGTATTACCGCATTCAATGAGAACTTCCAGAGTTGCGGATGACGAATTCTGTGCAGCAAGATGCATCGGACTGAAACCGATGTCACAGGTGACGCACAACTTGGCATCGTGTTTGAGCTGCGGAAACAGAAACAATTTGCATAAAATATAGTAGCGCTGTATATATACACTGATTTCAGGAAGCACGCGTATCCTTGAGTCTATTATATCCACGAGCTATTTGTTCAACAGTCGCAGTTGGACCTAGAGTTCAGAACACTCTCCCCACATCTGTTCCTTCCGTTCTTGCAGTCTCTTACGTCATTTCAATCTCAAGACTTTCAGCTGGCTTATCGACCATAGGCTGCCTCTTTTTCTCAGAGATTGATAGTCTAATCTAATCTGATGTTATCTAATTACTTCTGTAATGCCGTTATCATAATGCCCAAGACATCGGAAGATGATCGCTTGATTATCTGATGGATCATACATGTAAATACTTCGAGGCAAAAATTATAATAGCTGTCTTTGATTCGGTAGCTGCTTACCGAACTTGTCCTCCAGTTAAATTCAACTTAAATCCTAAATACACACGTTCCTGTTAAGTCAAAGAGGTTTGTTACACAACGTTTTTGAGAGCCCCAAAATTCGGAGAAATTAAATCAAATTGTTGTAGCAAATTCCTAATTTTAAATAATTTAGCGCTTTACCCTGAAACGTATTTCAGCGCTAGTAAATTCTAGTTACTACTTACTTACTGAATACTGCAAAAACAAGACAACTGAAATTTGATAATACCACTAGCAAAGCAGACTTCAATCAACTCTAAGAAAACTTAAATGGTTCGTTTCGAATTGATTTTACGTGATCTCTTATAATCTAATTTGTGATTATTTTCAGATTTCCTAGTATACGGTATGATTTTATTATATAATTTGAATTGTTCTGGTCTATTCTAAATATCGAATCCTGACAACAGACATTCAGAGTTTGTCGATAAATCCTACCAGAATGCGAGCACAGTCCGGATGGTCCTTCCAGGCGGAGTAGTGCAAAGGTGTTGCCCCATTTTCACCAGCTAGATTCGGATCCACGGAATCGTGATTCAGCATTGCCTGTCAATGCCAATTAAAAGATCTCAAGACACGTCATTGTGACAATCAGTTATTCATTCATTTATTCATTCCTATCAGAGTTTCTCCCAACCCAGTCTCAGTGAAAGCGAAAAGTTTCCCAAACTTTAAATGCCCGATATTAGCACTGGATACTTCAACACAAGAACTGAAATTCACAACGTTCGTTTACTTCGCTAAGATATTCTTGCATTATAACCGTTACTTTGTATTGTGATGGTGGTTTAACGGTGGTGGTGACAGCCTCCCCCACTTTTGGCCATGTGATGAACTATTGTTTATCATCAGTTTTTTTATTGGTCCAAATTTATATTCTGACATATTGCGACATGACATCCTTATTTGGGATTGAAGCATATTAACAGTCGTGACACAGAATGCAAAAATGTATAGGCGGACAAAGCATGAAAAATTTGTATTCAGGAAAAGAGGAGGGAGTGAGATTGGACGAAGAGGGCGGGGAATGAAGGAAGGCGAGGGAAGAGAGAATGCGATTAATCACAACCAATTTGTGGGGTATAGTTAAACCATTGTTTTCTTGATTTAAAATATTTCACATATGCAGACACACACACATACACACTCACCCACTAAATAAAGGATTTTAAATCAAGCTACACTCATTGTAAAGTCTTTACTGTTCATGGGGCTAATGGTGACTTTAATAACAGTTTTTAAAAACTACAATTAAAAATTTCTTCCACAGAGGATTTCAAAATATTAACACACGCATACAAACATACATACACACAGGCATACACACAAACCTATGCACAGTTACACACATACATATACACATACATGCATGCATACATACATACATACATACATACATACATACATTCATGCAAGCATGCATATACTTGCACTATATAGACACATCCATACAAACATGTATACATAAATACATACATACATACTTACTTATATACACGAATGCACACATTATAAAGACACATGCAAAGACAAGCATCGATGGGTATATCTACCTCGAGCAAGTTGGTGTTGTTGAGATCGACCGCAAGGTGGATGGGTGCAACATGACGTTGATTCTGGATGGTTGGATTGGCTTCATGCGCCAGGAGGAATTCCAGACTCAGCTTCTGATTTGCCTCGATAGCCGTATGCAGCGGGGTATTTCCTTCGAAGTCTTGCGAATTTATATCTAATAAGCCAGTTGCAACAAAGAAGGAAGTTTATCGGAAGGCAGAGGCTGAATATGTACGAGGTGAAGTAAGTGATGGTAAGCTAAGATTAGCTTAGATTAGCTTAAGTGTAAGATGAGATAATGTGAAATGAGTCAGGACGAGGTAACGTGAGTTATGTTAAGGGTGTCTTGTGAAGATATAATTATTGTATACTAATGAGAAGATGAGGCATGTGGTACGGTGAGGTAAGTAAGGTAAGGAAAAGTTCGATTAGGTAAGAAAGGTTAATTAGGGTATAAGGTAAGGTCAAATGTGTTAAGGTGAGGTGATTGTGCCATTATAACTGAACGCGAGTACATAGTTTGAAAGATTAGCGCACCTGCTCCGTAAGACACTAGGAAATCAAGTGTTGTCATTTGTCCAGATCGGACAGCGTAGTGGAGCAATCCCTTTCCTTCTTTATCCCGAACCAGTAACTCGGATCGGTCGCTCAGAATACGACGCTCCAACTCAAGGAATCTTCCTTTGGCAGCAAGCTATTAAAACCATCAAATTGATAGCAAATTTCAGATGCGCGATCGAACGAAGGAAGATTGCGCAAATAATTCTTCAAATTTTGAGGAACAATTAACCATCCAGCCAATAAAACAACCAATCAGTGACAGTAAGTTTATAATATACTAAGCCATTATTTTTATACTGTACCCGACTTCATTAGCTATAATCCAGCAGAGAGTTTGTGTTATACACATTTTTAGCCTTTGACCTTATTCGGTGGATGTTTATATTGAACACAGTGAGAGCAAATCGGTGTTAATTGCTGCAGTGAGACCGTTCTGTAACAAGCGGGGATTCGATCACGTCACACCGCTTCTCGGTGATGCTCTTCACTGGCTCCCCGTGCCGCGTCGTATTGAGTACTGTCTGCTTGTCTACAGGGCACTCCACCGAGTTGCACTGGAATATCTGAGAGACTACTGTAGGGAGATGCCGTCATCTAAAGTACGGCTTCGACTGAGATTGCGTGATAAGGGCGATCTCTGTGTGCGACGGATGAGGACACGATTTGGTGACCGTGCCTTCTCAACTGCCGGTCCCAGATGTTGGAACAGTCTCCCTTCGGCAATCCGTTCTGCTGACTCGTTTGAGTCCTTTAAGGCTAAACTAAAGACTTAAATGCTCAGCATGGCTTACTCTGTTTGATGCTTAAGTTCTCTGTTGTGAACGCTTCTGTCTACCTAGGTCTACACCGGTCGATATCATAGTTTACGGCGCCATAGAAATTGCAGTGTTGTTATTATTATTATTTCTGCTATTATAGACGCGCCGTTTTTGGCGTAGGATACTAATTGACAATTATAAGTAATGGTTCCCATGCCCAGTTTTGTGTAACGCCCTTGTAGCGGCATGGCTGTGTTACGGCGCCATAGAAATGCCCGTTGTAGTTATTATTCAGTTTTTTAGGACAGGAAATGGAGCAGCCAGATATAATTTAAAAAATGAGGCTAGATTAGATTAGATTAGATTAACAGCTCTCTGAAGAAACGTCAAGCTCAAAGATTCTCGGTTGTACTGAGCTATCTAGCAATCAACTACGACAACACTTGAAACCCTCACATCCGGCGCCGTATGGTACGTTCCCAATATTTTCCCCTGGAAAGCCGGCGCTGACGTTTACTCAGTCTTTCGTATTCAGTGGACACTTCGTAAGAATAGAAGAGGGACGTCTTCAAGTTATCCGTTGAAGTGCAGTGTTTTCTGATCCTTCAGTGACGACTGACAGGCTGTCAGTCGTCATGGTAGTTTCAGAAAACAATGTCCACAAAGGAAGACGCAATGGGCTCCTCGTGGAATTGGCCGTCTACTCAAGGTCGACCAATATTTGCAATTTTTTAATAATAAATATGATAATTATAATTATCATTATTATTATTTACAATTATAATAAGTTATTATTATAAATGTAGTTATAATTATTTCAAGAACGCCTTGCTGGTATCAGCACCACAGGCGTCGAGAGAAAACAGGGAGGCTATTGTCCTCCATCTATGGCCATCAAACGCTTCGATGTTGTCACTCTCCAAACAAACCATTAGCCAAGATTAGTCATTCCTTGACAACGCTTATCTATAATTTGTAATCCTGAGGACACGTGTACAGTCCCAATAGGCCTACTTCTGGAAATAAAAAATAACTGCGTGCTAAGAATCTGCTTTAAGACCGGTTCTTTCATCCTATAATAGCAGAATAGAACTCATAATTCCAACTGTAGGCCTAGTATAGACGCAGGCACATTTTTTCGACGGTGGAAGTGTGATGTGATATCCTATCAGATGCAATATGATTTCATGCAATAGTGTTCACAAAGTGACATGACTCTGTTGTGAAAAGCGACATTGCTCGGATGTGCAGCAACGCTCCTAAACAGGGTTTCAATTTAATCAACAATGGCTGATGACTCTGCGGAGATCAATGAACAACAGTTATTGTTAGTAATAATATTGATCACCGGTTGTGACCTCGCTCTGTGGGCAAAGCTCTTCTAGTCGTCATGCTGCTATTATCTACTAAAACGCTACAATTGGCCTTTAACCAGTGCTTTTTACAGTCCATTCTCGTTGTAACTAATCTGATCCGCTTTATGTTTCTGCAAAGTGGTCGAAATGTTAGCCTACATGTAATTACTAATCGCAAATGCACCAATCAATAGCCAGGAACACTTTGCAGACACCACTCTGATTTAATGTCAGCAGCATAATTGAAATTATAGACAAACGGGAATTGATTTACAACATTTGTTGTTTAATCTAAGTGTATGGCTAATTGCCCTGTTACAAATGTACTACTTATATGTAGAAGGACCGAGTGCATTATTCAATAAGCTAGAACGATGCATGTAGGCCTAACGATGGGTGATAAAATCTGTCAGAATATTGTTGCTTTATCAATTGTCATTAACAATAGCTGGTCACCTGAAGAACTTTATAGATAAAGTTTCAAAGGTGGCGTTGTGTGTGTGTTGTACCAGTGCCTCGAGGAAGAGTTGAACTCTAAGTAGGCCTACTGTTATGTGTATTATTTATACTTTTTAATATACTATATTCAGTAAAGTATAAGTTACTGATCTACATTAAGTGCCACTTGACAAGTTAACGTTTGAAGATATACAAGTAGCCTACTATCCTTCTGTACACGCTGTGTCTTCCTGACCTTGTCTCTCTCTGTTATCTCTATTCTATGTCCTGTTTATGTCCCACTTACCTCTTCTATCTCTGCCTCCAACTCTTTTTCACTCTCTCTCTTCTCTCTCTCTCTCTCTGCTTTTATGTCTCTCTCTAGCTCTCACTTTTTCACTCTCCTTCCTGTCACATTCCGTTTTTTCTCACTTTATCTACATCTCTTTCACACTCTTTCTCCCTTTCTTTCTCTCTGCCTCTTTCGTAGCCGGTCGGTGTGAGTGTCTGACACAGTTTCAACGTTTAACGTCGTGCTGTGTCGCTTGCTTCTCAACTGTTTCATATAGAAACGTTTTTCCTTGCCAATTTCCCGACTCCGTAACAATGGTTTACTGTTGCAAAACGCACGCGCTGTTTGTAAACTCTTTCACTTTTTCTCAGATAATGTAGACTGCTTAGGCTACTCTGAAAACTTCCAAGGGGCAGTTTTCGTAATGCATCAATCGATGGCGACCAGGAATATAAGCTTGCAGCGGTTCGGCGCTGAATCGAAAGGTGTTTATTCCTATACCATATACCGAATTGCCTTGCGCCCAATTGACGCGTCACCCATATCATGTACCATTTATAAATATGATATACCATTAATACCATAACAGCCTCGCCAATTTGGTTTTGTGAATAAGTTGGTCCTCACAGCTTAGCTTTTGGGGCATTGAAGATATCCGGAGATTATGATTACAATCTCTAAGTATCAATAGAAGTTGTCGAAGGGAATTCACATCCGATCTCCAGGGTCCAGATACTGTTGACGGGCAACGCCCAAGATAATAATGCATTGGCCCTAAACTTGACAGTGGGTTGGTAAGGGTAAACTGCGTTCGTGCTTGTTTTGGACTGCCCTATATGTTGAAGAACCTCTTATCCCACTCTTCAGCTACTGTCTTATCTCCTCCGAGGGAAGTCGTATTACTTAAGGTCCGCGATAGGAGGTCAGAAATAAGAACACCATCTGTCAATCGTTACAATCGAAACATTGTACAGTGAATCTCAGTGACTTGATGCATTGGGAAGTGTGAATTAGCGGATTAACAGTTGGTGATGATAACTGTTCTCAGGCCTATGGTTTTCTAGAACTCATTAGAGTAACTTTTTGCAATTTGTATTATTTGTGAGTACCGTAAGGATGATGTAGACTAAGGCAAACCTACCTTAGTTTATATAACATAACGTTAGATAAGGCAAGGAAGGTTAAATTATATATAAGGAAAGTAAGGCTAGGTAATGTTAGGCAAGGTAAACGGTAAACTGATGTGATTTCAGGTAAAGTATTACAAATAACTGAATGCACCCAGTTCCCAAACGCTGGATGCAACAATATTCCAAACCGGACGTGATGGAACCCGTTGGGTTGCCGAAGCAGGTTCGCAACAATATTTAGCAAGAATTAGACTTCGAACACACGAATATTGTCCCAGCATTATTAGCAGCAAAATCATTAGATCGATGGTCGACTCAGAATGTTGGGCAACAGATAAAATTTTCAGGCGTTGCTCAAAGTCTTCAGGGTATCGTTGCAGTTCCAAACTCCAATGTTACAGTTATTGGTGCTTAGAAGTTTTCACAACAATCGTTTGTTTTCGGATGTGAAGGACTAGTTCTCCGTTGAGTCTGACTTTCATTCAGAAAAATGTCCATCAACAGAAAACATAAACATTGATGTATGCAAGACCAGCACATATGTCGCCATTAGCAGTCCAACTTTTCTGTGCATCGAAATAACCCCTCACAATAATATCGTACGTGATTTGAAGCACGTTTGTACTGAATGGCAGCGCTCGTGAATAAGCTGGTGCTCTGAGCTTAGCCTAAGAGTAGCGCTTTAGAAATGTGATGATTTAAGATGGAAGAAACATTCGGATGATTCCTAAGTCTTCAGACATAATAAGCTGTCCGATTAATTCCCAAGAAGCAGAATTGTTCAAAAGAGAATAATAATTTCGATTCAATGTGTCGCCCTAACCAGACATAGCCAATTTAGAACTAGACTGCTCTAACCTAATTAAAGTCTCACGAAAACAATGTCAGTAATGGCTCTCGGTAATTATCAACCAATTGCGCAACTAAATGACGCAAATCATTACCATAAATTTCGTCGGTTGTTTGACTCCCTCCCAGAGTTGTATCCATTGTATAACCAATTACCCTAAAGTTTACAAGAACCACAAGACAACTGAAGTCGTTTAAGACATTGGAACCAAAATTTCGCGACCTTGATAGCTTGACCTTTAAATCCAGTTCAGTTGCAAACGTTTCGGAAGCCCTCCCCCGTATACGCTACAGGTTGTCTCTGGACATCTACAATTCTACATGTAGGTTAAACATTGATTTCCTAAGCGTTATATGCATGCGTAGCATAATAATTCGCATATGCAAGCAATATTTGATTGGCTTCACAAAGCGAAAATACCCACAGAAACTCACGAAGAGAAACTTCGCACACGAAAACTGATTAAACATAACAGTGAATCGTCCACAGCGAGAGATAAAACCGGAGTAATCGATAGAATATCATCAAACGACCACACAGGACCAACAACCAAATCCAGTCTGAGCACAAATCAAACACAATTTCTTTTTATGTAGACGGTAATACTAAACGTAATCTCGAAATTTTTACAGCGCCCAAAAGAGTAAAGGCGTCCAGTCCAAACAAAACTAATATGTAGGTTAGGTCAAAATCATTTCCAGGTCAAGATCAAGGGTCAGGCATGCGGTCAGCTACGGTGGATGATGCTTAGAACTGGTGCTACTTAGCACTCGTTTCTGAACGATTCTGTGATCAGTAATCCCTATCACATTCACTAATTGATGTATTCCTTACGTCAGCGAGCGCTAACTAACTTCACTCTGATTCTTTGAGGTTTGGATCTACCACTGAAATTGTTTTTGATATCGGTCGTTCAATATTATTGGCGTCAGATGTATAACTCCAGCTTATTAGATTTACAAGGAGTCAGAAACAATGCAAGGGAGTAACTATAACTGTGCTGACTTCCAGATACGAGCTAACACTGGGTTTTATGCGATTAATTATGCGAATTAGGCCTACACTTAAACTGGTATCAATCATCTGATTTGAGATTCCACTTGATTTTCTGTTATTCCTTTGATGCGAACTAGGCCTGCCATTCGTCCATTCATTTGGCTAGCATATTAGTTGTTTATTATTGTTAGCTAGTGTCAAGTTATTACCTGGAATAGGGAAGATGTATCAGGTCAGCTTATTAGCTATACAAGGATTCAGAAACAATGCATGGGAATAACTATAACCGTACTCTCCACCAGTGATTGTAAATGAAGTACTGGTTTCCTGATATGAGCTTGCCCTTGCTTTTCTGGCAATCATTACCCAACAAACAATATCCAGCAGACTATTCTAAAGATGAGAAACGTCATAAAATATGATGTGACTGTAGTCTATCTCGCTTTGAAATAAAATCTCCCAAAGGAGAGTTGAAAACATTTCAACAGGGGATGAAATATACTCTCCCCAGGAGACCGTTTAGAATATAGTCTCCGTGGGGGCGAATTTATTCTGCAACAGATCCGCCAGAGGGAGAATCTGTTTTGAGGGGGAGACTCTGTCACGGGACACAGGCGTTCCGAAAGTGCGAGGGAGGAATGCAATAGGCCTATATGTGCCCATATTGCATTGTCCTTGTGCCTAAAGTGGAGTGTTATACTGTTTGGTTGTGATACTTGGAGTGGAGTGGTGCGAGGAGTAGCAGCTGCTGTGAAAGGCGGTGAAGAGGAGAAAGCAACTCAACTGCACCCAGTTCTATTTCTATACACGCCGGAGGCAACAATAACTTGTCCAACGTTAATACACGGAGACCGTTTAGCAAGAGAGAACTCGCAATCGGTGGATTACAGTGTCGTAATGGCATGGGCGTCGAGAGTTAAAGTTAAGGCTGGCCCTGGGGCAAACACTTCTCAGGATCTATCAGGGCCCCTGGTTTTTCAATTTTTTTTAGCTCCACGTCGACTTGTGACAGCTTTGTATTGTATTTATTAATTTATATAGCGCCGTTCACAGCAGTGGCCATTCAGTAGCGCTGCCAGTGCGAGAACCCATAGAGATGAAGGTTTGTGGAGACAGAAAGCTGTAGGAAGATACCCAGAAAGAATGGTAACACGTAGAGAGAAGGGAAGGGCATTCCATAGGGAGTGCCCAGCGGTGGCAAAAGATCTAGCTTGGGCCATAGTGGTCCCAACTCGTGGAACTAAAAGAGTATGCGTGTCCAAGGAGCGGAGAGTTCGATGAGAAACTGCAGAGAGAGAGAGAGAGAGAGAGAGAGATGGGAGCGAATGTGATCCCTAAGATATTTAAGAGCAATGCCCAATATGGACTTCAGGACTACGACAAGAACTTTGAACTGAATTCGAGTTGTGAGAGGAAGCCAGTGCAATTGTTTGATCATACACGAGGAAATATGGGAGAATTTAGGAAGGCGAGCAATCCATCTGGCAGCAGCATTGAGAACTGACTGGATAGGGGACAGGCGGACCTTAGGAAAGCCTGTAAGAACAGAATTGCAGTAGTCAATTCTGGAACAGACAAATGCAGTCTGTCGCATTATGATATCAAATTTCAAGAGAACTTTTAGTGCTGTTTTACTTTTGCCACGAGTTAAAACTCGTGGCAAAACTCGTGGCTTCAGTTATTATTAGTGTCACATGCTAGGAGTTAAAGTTATTATTAGTTTAGTTATTTTGCGAGGTTTTAGTTTTGATTTTGGTTAAAAGAAACTGAAACCTCCTCGTTATAGTTTCAGTTTCTTCAGTTTTAGTCTTTATTCCAGTTTCAGTTATTCGTTCACTGATGCTTAGCCATCAAAGATCAACAATGTTCATCAAATTGCTACATATAGGGAATAGCAACCATTATTCTTACAGTATTCTTACAACATGCTGTGTATCATACATGATATATATATGTCCTTTCGATGATTAATGTGGTAAAAGTTCCTTGTTGAGTTTCATGAAGACTTTATAAAATTCATGGGGAGGGGGAGATTACCGAACGAACTGCTGAATATAAAACGCGGAAAGTATTGCACGTGAGTTTCCGATTTCCGCGGATTCCGCCCCTGTGTCCAAAGATATTGAACATCCTAGAACGCTAGGTTTTCGTTGTGTATTTTAGTTTCGATTTTCGCTTCATGTTTTCGTTATTATTGGTCTGGACTGCTTTAGATTTAGTTTCCGTTTTTGGCAGGTTTCGCGAGTCTCAGTTTTTATTTCGTTATCTTTTTTCAAGTTTTCGTTTTAGTTTCAGTTTCAGTAAACTATAATTATCCTTCAGTTTTCGTTAACGAATGTTTTCGTTTTTGTTAACGAAAACAACACCAGTGATGATTTGTGACTTTGATAGTCAAATTAGACTACGTCAACTACTCTCTCTGTGCCATGATCATCAGCTCCAGTACAACAACAACTACTACTACTACTACTACTACTACTACTACTACTACTACTACTACTACTACTACTACTACTACTACTACTACTACTACTACTACTACTACTACTACTACTACTACTACTACTACTACTACTACTACTACTACTACTACTACTACTACTACTACTACTACTACTACTACTACTACTACTACTACTACTACTACTACTACTACTACTACTACTACTACTACTACTACTACTACTACTACTACTACTACTACTACTACTACTACTACTACTACTACTATAGTTTATTATTTCAATTATTTCTTTAGGGGTGAATTACAAACTAGTACTAGTAGTACAAACCATTACATTGATAGCACTGTTTACAAGTGTTTAGGGCCGTTGGCATTGTATCAAAACCCACAGGTTTCTTTAGTTTGAACAAGGTTTAAGACACTTCCGAGACCCTACCACTTGCTGCCCCTCTACCACCGGATCAGCAAACCCCCTACACCCCTTTCGTAATGAGACCAAATTATTAAATGTCGTGGGAGCAAAGTAACCACATGACGAGAAATAGATAAACGGAAGCATTGTTGTCCTACACAAGAGTGACTAGGTAATAAAAAGGTCGTAGGTTAGCATTATGTGCAGTAAGCTTTGTATGGAAGAGATAAGATGTTTACGAGATGCTCTTGTCATAATGGATTTCCTCTCCTGATTTTTCACATTTGGCGTTGCTTAACATTTGCATTGGTCTTGGCATTTGTTTCATCTCCACATGCGCAATAGAATTCCTCATTTAGCACACTTTTCTAATTCAATATTTACATATGCACACAGACATATTGACAGAGACATAGAAAGGCAGGGAAAGAAAGATTTACTACACACTGCTGAACTTCAATATCTGCGGCTTAATTTGTTGATTCTAATGTTGGTTTACATTTATATTTTTTATTGACATTTTCAATTTAAGAGGCCATAAATATATCAGGCCTGCGTAATTTCCACATAAACGCTAGAAAACAATTTTCATTTGCCAAGCTTGACCTGGCAGCGCTAAAGATATAACTGATTGAATGAAGTGACGAATGGACGAAGGAACGAACAAAGAGATGAATGAATAAATGGACGAAACTTGTTATTCCTTTGGATCTACCAATTGTCACTGGATTAACATGCCTGTCTTATTGCTTACTGTGAACTGTTTTGTGAACAATGAAGTATTAATTGATTGACTAAATCTTGTTAGAATTTGAAACTAGACAACGATATGAACGATCCGATTCAATACTCATAAACATGCCATACTTGTTCCCACAAGGAGACAGTGAAAAGATAAATGAAAATTATACTAAAATTTAAAGTAATTCTGCATTGACGGTGAAAGTTCTGTGTAGTTTCTCAAAAAGCGGCGCTACATAATTTAAAGTTACAATTACAACTACAGTAGCAGGTGCAGTTAGTTGTATGTTTGTAGCGTCCTGAAAGAAGAACATCGGTGGTATTAAGTTTAGTAACTAGACAATTATTATCCCATGCTGATTTGAGGCGAATTCTTACCTGTAAGATGTACAAGGGGCCTTCCTCTCGAAGGCAGAAGTCATTCGCCATCGGTGATGACTTGTTTTCCGTCATCTTTGGCAGGTCGTCGGAGGTGGTGTCCAGCTTCTGTGATCGCTGCCTCTTCTTCGTATGACGGGTCGACGAATAATGGGAAGGCACCGTATCGCAGCTGATCTTCACAGAGTGGTCCTTTAGCAGTGCTCCGGTTGACGACAGCAATGTCTCCCCAGTGATTGTCCGGTGAGAATAGTCGTTCACGTTGGAGTCACACTCATTGTCCGCATCTGACCGAAACGAGCCCAGAAACCGTCGCAGCATCTCGTCTGGTCAGTGCCCGGCTGCTGAGAATTTCGATACAGATGCAGAAATGACTGCGCTTTGGCTGCAGTTGGCTACTGCGCTGATCAGCTGTCAAAAAATGTCAATGCTGATATCAATTAGATCCGCCGCAGCTCGAGCCGATGCCTCTTCATAAAGCGTCCTACAATGAGCGAACGAACGTGGACGATGTATCCATAATGCATACATATTTCGAGGGGTTTAAGCCAGAAGGTCGTATCTACGATTTTTTGTAAAATGGACATTTTCACAGAAATTGAATCAACTGACTACAAAGCAGGTACTGCCAGAAGGCCGTAGCTATAAGGCTTCATTTAAGAGAGTTGGTTTGAAGATACAACCCAAATTATGGGTCACATTTATGCCATAAGGATGTAAAAATAGCAGTTTTCATGCCAGAAGGGTTGCATCTTGAAGAAGATACATCCATCTGGCAGTACGTGAAACCCATGCATTGCTTAGATACGTCTCTATGGCACAAATGAATTATTTTTAGGCAATTAAAATTAGCGTGAAAAAATGCTTATTTTACTTACTTTACTCTTCAAACAACTTAAACCACTTACTTACTTGCGTAGAAATTGGAGAGCGTAATATCATCTATGTTATTCTAAAGTTATTAGTTGTTTATACCATTTTGTAAGGGTGCGTTTTATGATTTTACACCAGAATATTGTATCTTCAAAAAAAATTATTATCTTGGCCCATAATTATTAATAATTTGTGCTAGATTGTGCAGTATGACTCAGTGTTTCTTCAGATAGTTTTTGTTGGTGGTTATCTTGCAAATTACACAGAATTTATGATGTTTTCATCATAAAAAGTTTTCTCTTGCCAGAAGGTTGCATCTTGTCAAACTTTGACAAAATTCACCAAATTGTCACGTTATGTGTAAACAATACAATGCATACTTTAATGCATTTTGAAAAGGAGTCTTATTGCTCAGCATTTAGCTAGAAATAATTTTCATTGTTTAAATAAAAAATGCTGAAAAAATTGTTTACAAAAAAATACTGTAACAAAATTTCCGTTTTCTTCGTTTATCTCGAAATGTCAAAAAACCTTGTTACTCCCGTCTGGCTTAAACCCCTCGATTTAAGGCCAGTATTGAGGTAGCTGAACGTTTACAATATAGGCCTAGGCTATGAGCCATGCAGACAATTGGGTAATATAAACATGTGAGTACCACGTGGTTGATCTGCTTACGGCTTATCTTATGCTGGCATATCTGAATAAATCCTATAATGTATATAACATAACATAACTAGGGTTTTAAGTGGTTCAGAAGACGTTTGATCCGTGTTAAAACCACTGCAAGTTAACCTGGAACATGACACAATTTTTCTAGCTTCCTCTTTAAAGCTGAGATCGTGTCCACTGAGACAGTACTGTCATCCCAAACCATTCCACAAGTCTACAACTCTTGAATTTAAGAATTTCTGCCCTAATGTTCCTTTCGGTTTCTCAACTAATTTATACCTGTGTCCCCACATGCTTTGTTGAGAGCCAATTCAACGAACCTCCCCCGCTGTAATGCTTCCATTTAAGTGATAATCTAACAAGCTTTGATTGGATCTCCTCTGCCCCTCCTTGTCTCCAATGTTTTTAGTCCCCACCTATTCAACCTTCCTTCATAACTCAAATCCTTGTAGCCCCAAATCATTTCTGTAGCTCACCTTCGGACTTTTTCCAGCTTTTCAATGTCCTGTTTCAGGTATGGATTCCATTCCTGGATGCAATATTCCAACTGTAGTCTAGCCAGTGATTTGCACAGCGTCAGTATTTTACCCTTGTCTGTGGCGACTATTGTACTTCTTATCAAACCTAACGTTGAGTTAGCCTTATGCTTCACCTTGAAGGTTTAGCAACCCTGTGCATAGGCCTAATCACTTCCAAGTTCCTTTCTTCCTAACTAACTTTCAATATCTTTCGCCACATTTTATATAAAAACTCGTTTTTTCTTCCTCGTATGCGTCACTGAGCACTTTTCCGAATTAAAGAGCATCTGCCAGTTTTGTGACCATGTGAACATTCTTCTTTGATCTTCTCACAGTATCTCCTTTTCTTTTTCATCCCCTAACACAGTACTTTATATAGTTTTTTTCCATCGTCTATGTCATTAATAAAAAGTAAGAAAAGCAATGGGCCAAGCACTGATCCTTGTAGCAATCCACTGAACACGGTCGCTAGAATATTTGTTGCGTAAGCCCTCCTTTTGTCTTCTACCTGATAGCCAGCCTTGAACCAACATTAGCACCAGCCCTCTAATCCCGCAGGTTTGCAACTTTTGGCCAGTCTTTTATGAGGTACTTTGTCAAGTGCCGTTTCAGACTCTAGGTAAATTACATCTCTAGGTTTTCTCTCATCTATCCTCTCATAGACCTGCTCAAAGCATTCTAACAGATTTGTCAGACACGAGCGACTCTAGGAAATTTGTGTTGACTGCCCTTAATAATATTATGCTCATTCTTGAAAATGTTCCACTTTATTATCCTTAACAATTCTCTCCATGATCTTACACACAACACTGGTTAAACTGACTGGTCTATAGTTACATGGTTCACTTCTGTTTCCCTTTTTAAACAATGACATTACGCGGGCATCTCTCCATTCCCGTGGCACTTCTCCAGTCTGTTTCGATTTATTGAAGATCTGTGGTAATGCCGCTCCAATTTCTTCACATACTTAATGTATGGGAAGTAGTTCATCTAGTCAGTTTTTAACCTTTTCAGCTGTTCCACTACATTTTCTGTAATATACATTATCTGCGTTAGTCCTTTACCACCATTGCCTAAAAATGCTTGTTTGGGCTCACGGATGTTTCTCAAACTTCCATTGTAAACAGTGAGCTTAAATATTTATCGAGTACTTCAGCAGCTTCCACTTCATCCACAATAATGTGACAATAACCTCTCCATTCTCCTCTTCCTTTTTCAATGGCCCTACCCTTTCTTTCCTTTTCTGCTTGCTTCTGACAGAGTTGCAGAAACTCTTTCAGTCTTCTTTTACATTTCTCGATAACTTCGGCTCAAGCTCTTTATTGCTTTCCTGTTTGCTTATGCCGAATGGACGAGTGAGAGGAACCACATTGCACATAGATTCTCTCTGTATGATGTATATTTTTATGGTAGAAAAAAACGGAGAGAGGAGTTATCGCTTTCTCCGTGCCTGAAAGCCAAGTTATGTCCCCTATGTGCCTTAAGGCTGAATCCAAAATATTATTCGACTTCTGATTTGATAACTCGAGAAACTGCTACTCTATGTCAGGAGGTCTCTCATGAACTGCTCCAAAGTTGCTTTTCTTCGAACAAGATTAGCTTGTATACCCCACAGCCTGTCATCCGTTCTCCGGGTTCTCATGGATCCCGATTGGTTCTGTCCAAAGGTTATCCATCTAATCCAAATCCAATTCCTGCAATCCCATTGAGAGACTGTCCTGCTCTTGGTTTAAACTTTAAGGTTCGCCTCTTTCATTAACTTACCCATCGTAGTCTGACTCTCTGATTTCCTGACCAATTAGATGTGGGTCATACTTCTCCAGGGATTAGGATTCTTGACAACAATTTAGCTTGAAGCATTGGTAGATGCAATATGCATTAAATGTGCTACAGAAGTATTTAGATTGAATAAAACACTTTAGGACAATTATACAATACATAAAAGTTTATCTAATAGTGCTACTTAGCTTTGGGTCTATAGACCTTCACGCACAATTGCTCAGCGCTATCGATTGATACTTGGTCATTGGATAGTGGCGCTTAACAAATATAGTAATAATAGATTGTACAGTCGGTCATTGCCTACAAATGCCTGGCCATGCAGACAAACCAGAAGACTCTTTAATTTTATTTATGAATTGAATTCATCTCAGCTTGTAACAAAAGAACAGAGGGAAACAGCAAGCAAACAGTCACCGCATGATAAATTCAGCACTCCACTTACCTTGCTAAAGATATTGGCCTCAAAAACACCGTTGTGTGTCGTTTAACGCGTGCAGCTCAACACGGCTTATAAAGTCAGAAACCGAGCAGCCAAAGAAAGACTGCGTAGTGGAGCCTTTCATTTTTTGTATATATAGCAATCGATTGACTGGTATATATGTAGCAATCGATTGTCGCATAGAACGTGTCTATATTTGATCACGATATAATTGCATAGTAAGCCTAGGGTCTACAATGAGGGCTGTTTGTGTCGGGCCTCGTTGCAACATGAATGAACTGCCACTGGCGTAACTATGCAAATATATTGAGTATGCACGTATAAGCATGAAATATTATAGGCCTATACATGTATGCCGTTCATATTCAGTATAATAGATAGGCTGCCAAACAGATGCTCAAAGCCTGCTATTTTATCTTTTTAAACTTGCTGATGACGCGTTCACACTTGTTTCACTGGCCCTCTCTTCTTCGTCTTGTACCCACATTCACCAAGCGTCATTATGTTGGCCTGGCCACAAATAATATATATATATATATATATATATATATATATATGTGTGTGTGTGTGTGTGTGTGTGTGTGTGTGTTTGTGTGTGAGATTATAATATATCTTACAACATCTAGTTAGGCCACAACGCATTAATACATATTAGAGTTTGTCGTGTGTATATATAGACTATATACATCCATATTATGTTCCTACGTATCTGTGTGTATTTGTTTATTTTTTATTTAGGGCGCAGTAACCTCTGTGACACACGTGACGTGGCGCTTGTGAATAAGCTGGTGCCGTGCGCTTAGATTAGGCTATAAGTAGCGATTTAGATATTTTGATATAAAGATAGGTGAGAACATTTGCTTATTACGCGCATATATTACGGGTCAGAGTCTCCTCCCCTGAGACGGTTACTGTGTAGGCATCTTGAGCAAGTCCTCCTCTGAAGCCGTTACTGTATAGGGACCCTGAACAAGTCCCACTCTGAGGCGGTAACTATGTAGGGACCTTGAGAATGTCCTCCTCTGAGACGGTTACTGTTTATGGACCCTGAGCAAGTCCTATTCTGAGGCGGTTTCTATGTATTGTATTGTATTGTATTCAAACATTTATAAAGCGCCTCTCATAGGGTGAACCATTCAGAGGCGCTCCCAGTGCGCAAGGCCAAAGAGAAGAAAAAGGTTTTATGTAGGCATATGGACCTTGAGAATGTCCTCCCCTGAGGCGGTTACTGTGTAGGGACCTTGAACAAGGTCTCTTCATTCACACTTTCATAGCGTCTCACATTCGTATTAACTGACCTTTCGCGCATAATATATGCAACAAATAAAAGATAAGTATAAAATTAGTATTTATTTATGTGTGTAATGTGTATGCATGTGTGTGTGTTCATGTGTTATTATTATTATTATTATTATTATTATTATTATTATTATTATTATTATTATTACTATTATTATTATTATATATTATTATATATTATTATTATTATTATTATTATTATTATTATTATTATTGCTACTACTATTATTATGATTATTATTATTATCCCAAAAATGATGACATGCAGAGGGTGTGAAACAAAATTATTGCTATTTTTATTGTCATTTATTTTATTTTTATTATTAGCATCATCATCATCATAATCATCATCATCATCATCATCATCATCATCATCATCATCATCATCATCATCATCATCATCATCATCATCATCGCCATCATCATCATCATCATCACCACCACCATCATCATTACATAGGCATTTCATATCACAGTTCTTATAGCCCCATATTTGTTGACTTCTCTCGATGTTGGTATGCTCTGTTGAGGTCTATTCGCTAGAGAGGGATGGGCATTGGGTCTGTACGTAGCCTACAGCTTTCTTTCAGATAACGACACAGTGTTCGCTGCATTTGTTGCTCAGCCAGCGTGACTCAGATATTTGGAAGGGTATTGTTGCACAGAATTTATTCATTGCAATCGAGGTCTGGTAAATTATAGTCCTTATATAAATACATATACAATAATGTGCATATTGCATCTCGATACAATAAGTATACAATATTGGGTATAATTATGTATTTCGATACAACATGTAACGTGTATAGGTATAATACATACATGTATGCAGACGATTAATCTGGTTCCATTATTTGTTATGAAGCTGTAGATGCTCATAGAGCCGTTCATCCCGCCCTAAGTAGGTCCGCATTAATGCATTGCTTCCCAACCTTTTTTCAACCAAGGACCCTTTCCTATAAGAACCATTCACCAGACGGTACATTAATATGGTACTTGTACTTATGGTACTTTATATATGTATTGTTAGGGTCTCATGACTGAGTCCTAACCGGTCCTGGGATGGGCCATGGTTTTGCTTGGGTAATTTCCTTAGCCAAGGGGAGTCCTCTAGTGAGAGAACTTGCCTATATAAGGAGGTAGGAAAAGGGGCGGTTAGAGAGTCTCTGATAATCCAGCCTTCGTGCTAGTTGTCTTGTCCGAGATCTCTCTGGGTGCATGGTAGTCAAGCTAGTTCGTGGCTTGTCCCATTTTCGAGTCTACTTAAGGTTGCTTGAGTTTGTGATGTTCGTCAGCCCGTTGCTGAGTTGCAGACTTCTTGTTTGTTGGTCGTTCTTTGTCTTGAGAGCGAACCTTTCTTCTACCGTCGTTCTACGGTTGGGTAATGTTTCGTTTGATTTGTTGTTTTGTCGAGAATTATACCTTTTAACTAGATATGAGTCTTGAGCTTTGTTATAGCTGGGGGAACCTCTTACAGTATGTATGTACGTATACATGGATGTATATGCATCTTTTCATTTAGATGATAAAGTAGTTTCTTTATCCACTTTATCTACAATGTTTTGGGTCTATAGCTGTTTATTAATAATAAAACAATGTCATTATGTCGACGTCAGTACCGATAATCAGGAATTTCGGCGTTTTTTAAAACCAGATAAGCGGGACAAATTAATAATAAGTCAGAATGTGAAACCATGGCTAAAGGGACTGTTGACTTTGCAAAGAATGCAAAATCGTGTCAATAAAAGCTTGAACGGCGGTTGACAAGCACATTCGTAAGTGGTTTTTCAACTGACACTGACTGTAAACACCCTTTGTGTTTCGTTTGGATTTGTGTCATTCCTGAAAATGCCTTTACGCACAGGTTAGTAGTGCAGAAGGGTAGCTTTGTCACCTAACAAGGCCTTTTCTATGCATGATCTAAAAGTCTGTTAAATTCATTTATGAGAACTTAAGTCGCAGTGTTCTGTCCGCTGCAGTGTCAATCAGCTGTTCCTTGTCCGCAATCTGTAGGCCAAATCCAGTTGGTGATGAAATGGGTTTCTGACCTTGTCTTTGTCAGAGACATGGAAAATAATAGTGTAACTTGCCTTTCAAATCAGATAAATGCTCAAAAACAATGTCATGTAAGTGCTGAAACTGCGCGAGGAAACATAGAAATGGAATTTGTTTTTCGATCTCACTAACGACGATGTCATAGAGTCATAGATATAGAGTAAATAATAATAAAGTCAGTAGACGCAACACACGGTGGTCTATTGCATATGCCTATTCACATACAGCTAAACTAGCCTGGTAGGAAATTATACTTGACTGCACCAATTTATCAGTATGAGATGGCGCATAATTGAGTGATATCATTGTCATTTAAAACTTGTAATTTTCTACATTCGGCCGCGGCACACTTTTGCTGCTCTCGCGGCACACAAGTAGCCGAGACCTAGGCCTATGCCGCAGCGCACAGGTTGGGAAGCACTGCGTTACTGACAACATCCGCTTAGCTATGGACCTTTGTTGTTCAACTGATGTAACAGATGTAACACACTACGCACATGCACGTGCATACAACGAGCACACATAATTACATTGATGGTTTGTTTGGCGCCTTAAAATTTTTCCAACGCTCTAGATTCTCATACAGAGCATTCGCTGGGCCCACAATATGTCAGTATTTGCCTCTGATCGCCAGATGTGAGGAGATCTCGCAGAGTATTTCACGTCATACTATTTTCTTGTATTATGTTACCAACGGCAACTTCGCAATGTACAAAAATGCTTATGGACTATACAAAGGCTGAGCCTCAGAGGACAAGTAGCCTCTGTAATATCGAATCGTCGTCAAATGACAAGTGATCAATATCAAATGAGTGCAACCGGACTCAACTCAAACAGAACTAGAATCAACATTATAGATTAGGATGATGTTCTATTATGACACTGTGTAGTTCGCTTTGGTAGTTAGAAAGATAAGTTCCTCCTGAACAAGCTGATACCCTTTGCTAAGCTTTCAAGTGGCGTTTTAGAAATTGAGGTTTACGACTGAGCGATTACCGTAATCGTTGCAACTGTCATAATTGTTATTATTTTATTGTGCTGTCGTGTTCTATTATTTTTTCGGTAGGTTAATCGTGTGTGAAGACATTAGTATTCAGTATGAGAATAACGCAACGGAGTTAAACCTACCCACAGTTCATGAGACAAGACGATCTGATAGACAATGGATCACTAGCCGTCCTATAGAACGAACATTTAGGCCTAATGATGTCTGACGAAGGAGCTCATGCAGCATTCGGTTATCTCCGGAAGGATTCGCCGTCTGCGGACGAGATGGCAAGGACGGCTGATGATCGACTGTTGTCGGCAGTTATATGGAACGAAGCCCACGTCCTGCGGAGACTATTTTCCCCAACAATCAGACGCCATTATCATAGTCTGAGGTCGCGACGTCATGACTTCATTTTGCCAACAAAGGACGATAAGAACTTTATATATCAAAAGTCCTTTATCGAAACATAACTTGAGAACTTAACCCTATAATCGGTGATTTCAATGCCTAGGACTTCTCACCCTCTTGTCTTTTTCTTATACTAATTCATTTAACCTGTATGTAGGCATACTGAGCTGCGGTTTGACCGCAGCTCAGTAGGCCTACAGTAGACTCAGTTTGATTGATTCAAATAAACGACTCTATACTATTATATAAAGCGAAATTGACGATGTTCATAACATCAGAACCTGACCTGCACTATATGCTTACTATTGTGTTGAAATTCGGCAGTTCAGTTTAAATAAGTTTATAAGACTTACGCTTATTAATTCTTTTTATAGGACTATGGGCGTTTCAGTTCGATTCTGAACGCTATTGACTGCATTTTCATGGACATTCGACCCGGTGCGAGTTTTAGGGGTTTGAGTTCAATTTGTATGGCGTTGCAATTGACGCCGGTACCGGTTCGAGTTTTTGATTCATTGAGGACACTTTACATGTTATTTCTACTGACATTCGAACCGGTGCGGAAAATCTACCGTTGCTAGTTGCAACGTATTGTGTGACTTTGCAAACTCGAACCGGAGCGGTTTTCGGGGTTATGAAGAGCAACTGCAATGCGTTTTTGACGGTGTTTGGTACCGGTGCAGAAATCGAGACGTTGCTATGGGCAACGTATTCTCCGACGTCACGAACTCGAACCGAGTTATAAATTACGTTTCATGGTCGGTACGAAGACCGATATTAGTTCAGGTCGGGGTCAAAGTCCTTTTAATTCAGCAGGGCTCGGTTCTTGTACTCTCATGCTGAAAGATCAAGGCCATCCCACCGAGTGTAAACGTGGATCTTCTACTGGGAAAGAGATTGGCAAAACCTCTATCATGGTAGAAGTCAGTTCGTTAGATGGAAGGATGTCAACAATATAAGGAACTCAATCAGTTTGACCGTAAAAAAATCACCTTTTGAACCAAGCGCAAGATAATTTCTCACGAGCGTCGATTAAATTATATCTTTGGATCAGTCACTGTTCACGTCCGTTTTTAGCTAAATGAATTTCATCTGTTTGTCAAAGACATAATCAGAAATCCGGATGTAGACGGGTCCTCCTATTGGGCATGTCGTCGAGGTCGCTTCCTTCAATATGTTCTGTCACGGTTCGAACACAGATTTGCGCAGTTTTCCTTCTAAAGATGTTCATTTCATTTGCTTCGGACCTGAGTCGAAGCTTGTGTGGTTTTGAACATGATGATAATGATGATCATAATAATGACTAAATACTGGCTAGTTATCTCATTTCCATTTCAAAACTCTCAATTGTGGACAGTAGGCCTATTGGATGATTTTACAGCATTCACCATTCGCTAGATGTCTGTTTAGAATGTAATATGCATCCATGTAGGAAGTCGCTTACCCGATGGATATATAGGCTATAGAGCATATAGCACACTAACAAATACTTGGCTTACTTACTTAGAACGTAAATAAGTGAAATATTTGTTAGTACGTTATGCATACATGCATAATTTCTTGCTTAACTCTTTTTTAATAACTTACACATGCATGTTGCTTGTGTATTTAGGTCATGGGTTGAAAAAATAGCATTTGGTCTCCAGAGACATTTTACTATGGTCTTCACCCGGCGTTATCGGTTCGAATTAAGCTTCTATCTAGCCTCATATAGGCTGCAGGCACAGACGACCTACTCATATATCAATTCAATGTATTCGTATAGTCTAAGTTGTTCTAAAACTGCAATGAAATTCTGGAAAAAGGCAATGGAACGACGTACCGAGAGCAAATCCTACAAAGACTCCATCACGAAATCCTATCGATGCTCTTTTATTAGGCTCTTAAATTGCGCCATCGCGAAGATTTGTAAACATTGCAACACGTGACATTGCGTGACATAGACCAATTTTCGCAATCGCAACTGCATCATTATTAACAACTTCGGACTAACTAAATTATAAAACCTTTAGTTGATCCTTTATCTCTTATCTTCACACAGCTTATACATTGCATCACACATTCAACTCTGGCTATAATCGGAACCTTGTACATATACATACATAGACCTATACATGTATATATAAGAGTCGTAAGTGTCTTTCAAACACTGTAGCAAAGACTATCGCTCAAGTGTTACAGCCTTACAGGCAGGTTTCTTGAGTAGATAACTGGGATCGAGGTGAGTGTAATACTGTACAAACACCTGCAGGGCGACGGGAAAAGGGTGATTCATAATCCTTGAATTAAAATAGTATAAGAAGGAGGAGTTGTTTATGGAGTTGACTTGAAATTCGAGACTTCCAATCGATATAGAGAACAAAATAACAGAAATGTGTTATAGTTCGTTTAATTAAATTACATGTACTCAGTAAAATACGATAGTGCGTAATGAATCTGAAACTATGTAAACTGAGGATGGACGACTCGAACAGTTAACAAATAAATATTTATCCGGTTAAAAACATATTACATTTTCAACAATCAACATTTGATATTGGCCCTAAATTAAACACTTATGAAACCACAAACAACTAGCCCATTACAACGAATCAAAGTTGTAGCAATCAAGGCAACAAAGAAAAGACAAAGGAAAAGAAAGATAATTATACAAACACTGACTACACAGAAAAGTCAAAGGCTGCCGTTTTATGTACATCATTAAATATAGAAATCACATCGAAAACCCTAAGACCCTATAACTTACATATAAATATATATTGTATAAATAAAAAAGTAAGCACATGAGACTAGTAATTCAGCCTCCAGATCTTGGCTACCGAGCGTAAACATGCATAAACGGTAGGAATGGCCAGAATTTTAATGTTCCAAGGTCGCTCTCAATTCGCTTTTCGATTGATTGCTTAGCTGAGAGTAATGTCTTCATCGTCGCTTACGTACTTTCGGGTGACAGGTCGGGCAGGAGTACACCCTGCTGGAACCTTTAGCCACTTATCCTCCCACGTGGTTGGATCCTTCGTTTGATCTTTGCTCCTCTGCCTGACAAGTATGCTGTAGTAGATCGTTTCGCAGGGTATGTTGAATAGATCTGTGTCTCCGGTGATGCTTATCCTGGGATCAGTGCTACAGCAACTTGCAATCGGCAGAACCTTTGGAACTCGATCGGGGTCGAAGTTGACGGAATGGCACCAGCTGCAGACTGGCCAGTACCCGAGAGGCTGATGGTCCAGGACTTCAAGAGTATGCGGATCAGTATTTTCCTGATGTTTATCATGAGCATGATGCTTCTTGTGGACGATTTCTTCGTGATCATGATTCTTCCTATGGTGAGAGGCTTTCACTGAGTCATGATTACCACCGTCTTTGTGATGGGATACACGATGACATGAGACTGGCTGAACGAGCAACTGAACGATCAGAGCAGATGAGACCAGAACCAGGAGCAGACGAACACTTGCAACCGACTTCATCTCTGCAGAAAACAAAATAGTTTCTGTTAAATCACAGAAAGCTCAGTCACAATAACGATTTCAGACACTTAATTATAATTATAATTATATATATATATATATATATATATATATATTTAAATTAATGCAACTATTCATTGATTTCTTTTTACATAGGCCAAGTTATTTGAATTTATGTATTTCATTTTATCAAATATATATTTTCGTTTATATCCTTTTATACTATTTCTCAACGTCTACGACATCACATTGTTGTTGCATTCATTTTCCTATATACCGATTGTTTATTAAATACAGTTCAAGTCGGATCTAGATGTATAACAACATGAAATGCAATCAATGTCAAACTATTACCATATCACATGATTAATTATGGACTTTACTGTGTCATCGATTGATGCCAAGTGCCTTGTCATAAAGTCGCTTTGGAAGCAATATATACTACTGGTTTAGATTAGACGGGAAAAGGCTTTCTTTTCCTCTATCATTGGCCTAAGTAGTACGCATGCACCGATTCCTGTGATTCAGCTGAACGTAAATTGTCTGTATATGCTACCATAAGTCGACCTCTGTCTTGATCAGTTATTATTATATTATATCACCGCTGACTGGCGCAAATTTTTTTCAATACATGCAAGGAAACATACATATGTACATGCATGAATGTATTACTTGCACGGATCAATGCATGCATAAATACAGATATACAAACATGCACATATACATATACATACACACGTGCGCACATATTTTGTAACAGTTTACAAGCTGCTACTTGAACAATCACAGCCTGTGATTGTTCAAGTAGGCCTAGCTGCCATCTACTTTTGCAACTGGTAATTAGGGGCCCTATTTATTGGGACTAAGGACCCTTCTGGTCCCAATTGTAACCGTTGGAACATTTATGTGTGACACATCAGCTGATTAATACATGCTACACTGAATGTTTGGCTGGTTCAATAAAATGATGGTTATGGTTAAGGTCATACACAGGTACAGTACACAAATGTATACATACATGCGACTATGCAATCGCTTCAGCTGCCATATCCGCGGAAACCAGAGCAACGACCCTGAGAACTGATATTTGTATATAATTGTTTTATAATAATTATTACCTACAGATTATAAAACTTGTTTTGCGGAACTTTTCTTTTTTGCCTATCTTATTCTGCAAGCAATTTAGACCTGTCTTACTTTCTAGCTACCTGCGATTTTGAGTCGAATTCAAGAACTAGCGCCATTTAAATTACCATCTGTTTAGAAAATGTAAAAACCTATTACCTTACCTCAAACACAAATCTCTGGCTATACGATACACGCATAGTACTTGCTCTCTTTTACTAGATAATTCATGTAACCACATGCAATACGTGTAGTCTACTTACCGCTCAATTGTTTCGTCTTGAACTGTAACGAAGGTCGAAATCCGCCTCACTGAAATGTCGGACACAGTTATTGTCACTGTACGGTCTCTCCGCTGAATCTGAAATCCCTGTTTAACGACTGTACTACTTTCAAGCTGATATTCTTCTTTTCGCTGATACAGTTCATTGTTAGGACCTGTCTTTTATAGGTTTCTGCCGACTTACAGAGGGTTCTTTAAGGATACGATGAATAGATCGTTCCGTCCAAAATTCACGCTGTAAGACTAGAACTAATTATCACTGAAAGAATTAAAAATACCCCGGGATTTCCGGATGTCTTCTCCAACGAGGCTTGTGCAATACGGCCCACGCTGAATGACGTCTGCCAATGCAGGTAGACCACTTCAGAGTTCTGCGAAGTATTTAGACATAATTAATGTCTCCACGCAGTTATTGCTGTTTCGGCCATAGTCGGCTTTGACGTGCAGTATGTGTCACGTGTTTCCGGAGGAGGTCTGCTCTGCAGGGTCGATGTTAATTAGGTCTAATCAGAGACACGCTGACCTTTGAAAATCGTTATGAATCACAATGGCAGCATGGCCACAGGCAGTGGAGATAGTATGATTCACAGTTGCAGTTGTTTCAGTTATGAAAAGCTTGCGAATTCTGGGATTTTCTAACGCCAGAAAGTCTTCCAGTGTGCACGGAAAAATGATTACGAAATGTTTCACGATAACGCGGTTCTTAGGGGCGTGATGTTTAATGACGCAAATCTTTATCCCCTGACTTATGTAGCGAAGCTTTCATTTTAGAGGATAGGCTAAAGGAAAACCCAGGATACAAAATGCTGGGAAACCTTATAGCACTAGTACGCCTACCCGTAATCGTTTTACGTGTTACTGGCAGGATAAAGTCTTAGGTCGTGGATAGCGTCACGCCCGACGTGAGCCGATACCTGGGACTAGGATCACGCCCGCCTCGCAATTGGTCATTACATGTCACATGATTGTGTGTACCTGAAACGAACCGACCGATAAATATTGCCGTTTGCGGTGGAAGTTTGTTCACCGTGTTTTCTAAAGACGAAACTAACCCTAACCCTGACCCTAACCGACCCTCACGACTCCTAATCTGACCCTAAACGACCCTGACGACGCCTAATTTTACCCTAAACGACCCCACGAATCCTAACCTGGCCCTAACCGGCCCTCAAGTTGTCCGCCATATCAAAATTCCACGGGAAGACAACAAGTTCACGTGACAGGCTTTAGCCAATAACGCGACGGACGTGACTGTAGTACTGGGGATCCGGTAACGCCCGGGGCGTGAACGGATCCACTACGAAAGTGTTATGGCATTGCAAAAAGAAGAACGAAGGAAGAATCTAGGTGAAGTCAGTTATCTCATAGGAGTTAATACATCGAATTTTTATTATCGAATGAAGCACAAAAACGTAGAATTATTTATCCTCCTCTCCTCCTGAACACTTTCATGTTCAAACAGACCTTCATGTCCGACAGACCATGTCCAAACTAGACACTGCATGGAGACGAGTCCAATACCACAACGGTTGGCAGAGTCGTGTCAGTAGCAACTCTGCTGAGAGTTCTCACGCCACTGATGATGATTATGATATATTGTCTGTATGAACTGATCTGTACATGGGCACTTACATAGAGCTTTAGCTACCTCTAAAAAACGGTCGGTTTGAACTCCCTGGGGCGCTCTTTTGTTGTAAGGAGAAAATTATGAAATGTCGCTATATCAATTCATACAGATGTAACTACTTAGTTTTCTCTGTATTCGCGTTTCTAGTTTCTGTACACAATGTGAATAACCAGTTTATCACTGACCTATAAATTTCGACAAGTAGTCAGAGAAGTTTACATAATATTATTATAGGCCGATATACATGTGTGTGTGTGTGTGTGTGTGTGTGTGTGTGTGTGTGTGTATGTGTGTGTGTGTGTGTGTGTGTGTGTATTTGAGCGTATTTAACTAAGTGCTTCATGTTCAGGTGTTTATCTCCAAGAGTTTCTTATCAGAATCTTTGTCACAATCAGGTCACTAGGTCGAAGATGACAAAAGATGACTTGCAAGTGACATTATTAATGACAACGCAGTCGTTGAAGAGGATATAACCGTATGCACCGGAAATAATAATATTTTCTACTTATCGTTTGCCTAAATGTGTCATATTTAGGTTTAAACATACGTGTTACCTAACTTAAGCACGTACTTCAATGTTGATTTTACATTCTTAGTTAACTTTGCTTCATACAGTTTACATTTTTTAAACTGTGGTCTACATTCAACAGAATAGATTTCTGTTCTTGCTCTTTTCACCGGAGGTCTGTGACTCAGAACTTCTGGATTCCTTATCTTAAGGATGGGTTGGACTGCACTGTAGATTCAACTGATAAAACTCAGTTTCGAGCGAAATTGTTGGACATTTTGGTGGTTATTCCTGAGGGATGTCCGTGAGTATGAATCAATTTACCGGATTTACATGAATTTTACCTTTCACCAACACTTGAAAACTGTTCTCTTTTGCTGGTTCTGGACAATTCCTAGGTCGGTTTCCCGAAAGAGCGCTATATTGGGCTCTGAATATATATACATGAATATTCAGAAAGTTGACAGTATGTACTGATTTATAGATGTGCATTAATTGCAGTTATGGAAAGTAATTTAATTGAGTAATTGTAATTTGAATTACAATTGGTAATTATTAGTAATTTCTTTCTCTCCGTCAATGTAATTTGTAATTGAATTACATTTAATTTTTTCACGTAATTGTAATTTAAAATTAATTACTGCAAAATCAAATTACTTTGAACTATTATTTAACTATGTCGAAATTCGAACTTATGGTAATTTAAAGTTGAAGGGGGCTTTCAGTAAATCAAATCGTGAAAAAATCCATATCGAAAGTTAACTTCAGTAGGCTATGACAAACAATGAAGCAAGGCCAACTTCAAAGAAAAGCTCAACACAGAAGACAACACAAGAGACGACATGCATGAAGCATAAACACCGAAAAGAGTAGGTGAATAAGAAGCAAATTTACAATAGCAATTTTAAAAGGAAATCCTTCCTTCTTAAAATCCACGGCTCACAGCGGTAGGCGATATCTCCACCTGCAATACCGCGTCGTTAGAAACCGCGCGCGCAGATATTGGTGTGCAATAAAAACGAACGGGCTGTGAGCGCAGATATCATATTGGTGCCCTAACTAACATTGCCACTAGCCTAATTCTTCTTTAGTTAGAGCAGAGATAATATTTGCTATCTCAACCCATTTAATAACTAACTGTCAGAGCTTAGACAATTTTTCCTATCTGTTACCTTTAACAAGTTGCGACCTGTCAGCTTGGTGTTGTGAATAACGAAATTGATTGATTGATTGAGAACCGCGTCCTTGAAAATCGCGACTCATTGGAGGGAAGACTTACTATTAAAACTATAGGAATTAAAAAAATTACTGGTCTTTAGGCTTAGTAAATCTTGCAAAATGTTAGGGTTAGGGTTAGGATTGCAAGGCCTACAAAACGTGGACGTAGAAGTGATCCAGCATTCGGTCATTCATTGTGGAACTGCTATTATGCTGTATTCCATAATCTACCAAAGACCAACAATGCAATCGAAGGATGGCATCGAGGTTTCAGTGAGCTTCTTGGTGTCAATCACTCATCGAGGGCCTAAAGAAAAAAGAACATGAAAGGGCTGAAAAATGAACAGTAGGCTATATCGCTGGTCAATAACCTCCTCCCCTGGACGGACGAATCTACAGAGACACAGCCGCCCGAATCAAAGCCATCGTCGCTGATTACGTGGATCGTCCGCTGCTAGATTATCTTGAGGGATCACATTCACATAACCTAAATTTACAAGTTAGTGTAGTTGTTAACCTTCCTATTTGTCGTTGTAGAAAATTTTGCAAGATTTACTAAGCCTAAATATCATGGCTATCTTCCTTCCCATGAGTCGTGATTTTCAAGGACGCTGTTCAAGAACTCCTACCCCGACTCAACTGATCATCTACCTTCCAACTCTCGACCTAAACGACACCCACCTTAGCAGCTACTCTGACCCCTCTGATCCTCTGGAAACCGGACTCGGACCTCCTTCGGACTACTCTCTCGGATAACCCTTCTGACTAGACGCAGCGCTCGTGAATAGGCTGGTGCCCTGCGCTTGGCTTTCGAGTGGCGCTTTAGAAGTTTGGAGATTACGATTTGTATGGGTGCGATTATTAACAGCGCGGTTGTGTGCGCGAGGTTTTTAACGGCGCGGTTTTGTGGGCGCGGTATTTAAAGTAAAACGCTCACAGCCCGTTCGCTTTTATTGCTCACCAAACGTTGGGCCGTGTGTTATCCAAACGAAGTATGTAATTCACTTCATCATCAATCATAGCTGTCCATCGACTGCGAACTTCACCGTTTCCCTCCTGACCTACATAACACGCACCACCAGAGACAAGTCAGCAACAAATGGAAAAGCAATGATATTGCCAGGAAAAGAAAACAACATATGTGCTTCAAGATAAATGAGTGTTGCAAGGACAATTAGACTCTGGGACAGTATCTTCTCAAAGAAAAAGCTAGCAATAAATGAGGGCGGATTAACTGTCGGATGTTCAAAGACTGAGCTGTCAAATTAATTGTTTATGTGTGACGTCTTGAATGAACTAACTGTGTCAGATCCACGGTACTCCAAATGTAATATAAAGTTTCATGCTTACCACTGCAGAGCCGTTCAACGATGACTCCGATGGTTTTAACTGAAAGGCTGACATAAAATCTCCACCGCCTATCTATCCCCAGTATAGGACTAATAGGCCTAAACCGGTAGAATTTCCCTAAACTTCAACCGCTTTATACACGTAAAAAGTCATTGGTCGAACTCAACATCCGCCGGTTGAATTTCTATAAGGAAACACGGAACAGATGCACTACGTGACCCTTAAATCTCTACCAGTACCGTTTCCAATAACGCTACAGTGGAATTTGTACCACGTGAACCAAAAATCTCGACCGGAGTAAAATCAACCAATGTCAAGAAATGACGATTTTTCGCCACATGTAGCGTTTTAGTGTTTAGATCGAAGGAACATCTGTGGTTGGTTTATATGATCCATGTTTCCTTCAATCTGACTAGTGTTTACTTAACCAGGCTATTAGGTGTATCTAATAGTGAGTGTTAGCATTTATTGTGTTTGTCTGAGTGGCAACGTACAGCCTAAATATGATTACACTTTAGACAGCATCAAGAGCTTTTGACTAGTGCTTAATAAGGCGCTTTATAAGCATTCAAATATATAAATACATAGGCCTATATATAGACCCCCAATCCCCCATACGTGTACACTATACGCTGCTCCGCTGGTCACAGAGATTACTTTCAGAGGATGGAAGTCTCTAGACAGAGAAGCTTTCCGCCAACGCCTAACCGACAGCCAGCTTTGCCTCGATTCCGCAGGGGCTGATCTCACAGCAACAGAGATGTTCGACCGTTACGAAACAACTCTCCGCTCCATAATTGACGAGATGCTTCCGATGCGGACAACACGTGTTAGAAGTAATGTTCTCACTCCTTGGTTCGATGCTGAGTGCAGAGCGATGCGCCGAACAGTCAGGCGCGCTGAGCGTCGATACAGAAGGAGTGGCCTGGAAGAGGATCGAGTTGAGTGGATCAAGCTTCTGCGGGATAAGTCAGCGTCTTTCAAGATCAAAGAGCAGGAGTACTGGGAGAGCCTGATCGCCCGTGATTCGAAAGATAGCAAGCGGCTCTGGAATGATCTGTCAAACATCTTAGGCAGATCGCGTGGCTCGCAGGGACCAACGTTCTCATCTGAAGATTTTCTTCGCCACTTGTTAAAGAAAGTTTCAGATGTTCGCCGAGACACCGAGGGCGCGGATCCACCACAGTACTCTGAAACTCAATGCTGCTTTGAACGGTTCGAAAAGGTGACGGACGTTGAATTGAAATCGCTTCTTCTGTCATCACCATCAAAATCATGCCTGCTCGACCCCATTCCGACCTTTCTCCTGAAGGAATTTATTGACGAGCTGCTTCCATTTCTGGTTCAGCTCTGCAATACCTCTTTAGCGGAGGGATGCTTGCCGGAGAGTCAGAAGCGGGCGATCATACGGCCAGGAATCAAAAAGCCTGGAATGGATCCGGACAACATCAAGAACTACCGCCCTATCTCTAACTTGACGTTCGTTTCCAAGATTATCGAGAAGCTAGTGGTACGTCAATTGCTGCAGTATTTGGAATCGTGCAACCTCATTCCGAAGCTACAATCTGGATTCAGGAAAGGCCATTCGACAGAAACCGTGCTTCTGAGACTCATATCTGATGTATGCGATGCCATCGATGCTGGACATGTCACGCTGCTCGCACTCCTCGATGTGAGCGCAGCGTTCGACACCGTAGATCACAGCATCCTGTTGACCAGACTACGCATCTCGTTTGGAGTTGTCGGAGAGGCGTTTCAATGGATCAGCTCTTTCCTGAGTGGACGTCAAATGATGGTGGCCATTGGCTCGGACAATTCGGCATGGGCGCCTGTAACATTCGGCGTCCCGCAGGGTTCAGTCCTTGGGCCACTGCTATACGTGCTATATAGGCTACAGCTGATTTGACAAAGATCATATGTGCTCTTGGAGCCCGAGTTCACCAATATGCCGATGACGCCCAACTGTACTCAACATGCCACCCATCCGATGCACTGGCGTGTGTGTCAAAAATCCAGGCAATTGTCGAGGAAGTGCAGACGTGGATGTCTTCCAACCGGTTGAGGCTGAACCCGGACAAAACTGAATTCATTTGGCTGGGCACGGGACAGGCACGTTCAAGGATTGACAGTGAGGCGATTGAAGCGGCATTTCCTAACTGGAAAGTACAACGCGTTGTCCGGGACCTCGGAGTGCTTCTGGACGAAGACTTGTCTATGGAGGAACATGTCAACTCCCTCTGCAGGTCTTGCTTTTATCAACTACGCCAGATTAGAGTCATTCGGCGAAATCTATCATTTGACGCCGCTATGACTCTTGTCCACTCCTTTGTGCTGACGCGCCTGGACTTCTGCAACGGTGTCCTTGCGGGTTTGCCAAAGTTCCGGATACGACAGCTTCAATCCGTTCTCAACTGCGCCGCCAGAGTCGTCGCAAAGCTGCCTAAATTCTCGCATATTTCGATCTATATGCGAGACACGTTGCACTGGCTCCCGGTTGAGGACAGGATAACGTTCAAGATCATCCTCATGGGACGAACATCAATGATCGGTGCAGCCCCAGAGTACATCAGGGAGCTCTGTGTTCCGGTCTCCAGCCAGCCAGGTCGTCGATCCTTACGCTCTGCAGCTCGCGGGGACTTGATGGTCCCACGCTCCCGTACATCGATGCGGGCGCACCGTGCATTTTCATGTATTGGACCTTCGCACTGGAACAGCCTTCCATTAACAATTCGTAACATTGCACCGCAGGCAGCTCAGGAAACATTTTCCAAACTTCTTAAGTCGCATCTGTTTAGATCTCTTGGGTAGTCACGTTTAGCGCCTTCGTGAGTTTCTTGTAAGGCGCTACATAAATGGCCATATACATACATACATACATACATACGTACATAAATACATACATCGTAATCGTCGAGGTTTGTACAGTGCCAAAAAGCTAAGACGCGGTAACACCATTTTCTTCATCTGCCAACATCAAGAAGTGGTCTTCGCGTATTCACATGATCCACATGAATATGTACGGAGAAGGCTTGCCATAAGACAACCATATTTTAAACACTTTGGTGACACATAAGTCGACACGATAACGATAGGTTACGACACAGAAAATCAGATGTAGAGTGTCACTAATCCTGATGGTGATAGCGTTCGAATCCAACCCACTTTATACGATGTATCCAATCAATCAAATCAAATCAATCAAAACTCTTTTATTGAAGCCATGTCAAATAAAATCACATTACATTTCAACATAAAATATCAGGATTGGCCGCAAGAGGAGTCCCAAAAGGGATCAAGATCCCGCTAACTAGGGACACCTAAAACAACATTTCAGAAATCTGAATGAGTGATAGCTAAATCCTTGATAAACAGTGTAACATCAAGTTTCATACAGCATATATATATATATAATAACCAATATACAGGCATAGGCCTAGGCCTAACAATAGGCCTACTGTCTTCCCCGAAGGTTGCATGCCCTCATCGGAAGTCTGGATACCGTTGCTATAGACCTATTTAAGTTCTTCCTCAACATGCCACAACGCTGGCACATTCTAATCATAATTTCTTTAAATGCAGTAGGCCTATATATGTGTGTAGTTGCAGACAGTAGGCCATACAAATAACTGCTACCATGTAGGAAACTTATGTAAGTCCTACAGGACCAGTGGCGTAACTAGGGGGTCCGGCGCCCGGGGGCAAGAATTTTCGGGACAAAATTTGTCTTACTTCCGCCAAAATTTCTGATGACCTTTTTTTTTTCGTAGTGGATCCGTTCACGCCCCGGGCGTTACCGGATCCCCAGTACTACAGTCACGTCCGTCGCGTCATTGGCTAAAGCCTGTCACGTGAACTTGCTGTCTTCCCGTGGAATTTTGATATGGCGGACAACTTGAGGGCCGGTTAGGGCCAGGTTAGGATTCGTGGGGTCGTTTAGGGTAAAATTAGGCGTCGTCAGGGTCGTTTAGGGTCAGATTAGGCGTCGTGAGGGTCGGTTAGGGTCAGGGTTAGGGTTAGTTTCGTCTTTAGAAAACACGGTGAACAAACTTCCACCGCAAACGGTAATGTTTATCGGTCGGTTCGTTTCAGGTACACACAATCATGTGACATGTAATGACCAATTGCGAGGCGGGCGTGATCCTAGTCCCAGGTATCGGCTCACGTCGGGCGTGACTCTATCCACGACCTTTTTGCTTTTTCGTCTTTTTCCAGCAGAAAATTGTTAAAATCGTGAGAAGCGCCCCTCATTTAGTCATTTTGCGCCCCCCCATACAAGAATCATGTATAATCATGGTGTATTTTATCTATTTATGGCCCGATTTCTTTCACAAAACCATTGTCAAAAGCCTAATTTTGCGCCCCCCCCGTCCTGCGCCCGGGGGCGGCCGCCCCCCTGCCCCCCGTCGTTACGCCACTGTACAGGACTCGTATACAGCGTGTGGTTAACTCTTCAGACAATGCGTCAGATGCCTTGTATGCACCGGACTCCATGTAAAGTTCCAATGCAGGGCTATAATAATAATTGTTGTATACCATATTACGCCTAAGACCAAACGTTGCGAAACCACACAAAGAGAAGTCGTGTCCCCATTGACGTATAGGGCCTATTGGGTTCAATTATATATACGTCGATGCGTGTCCCACGAATTAAGGTTTAAAAACCCGCGTGATAAGCTTAACATTTCCACTCAAGCACTAGCATGTGCTACGAAAGGTTTTAAGGTTCCAAACTAAACGCACGCACATACACACACCCATATATACATATTTATATTTATATTTAATATATATATATATAATATATATAATTTATATATATAGGCCTAATATATATATATATAATGTTTGTGCTCGAGAATAAAGGTCTAAGCGAGATTAACTGCGTCCGTCAATACGCAGTCAGACAGTCTTTGTCTCTCAGTCAGTCAGTCATGTCTGCCTGTCTGTCTGTCTGCCTGTCTCTCCGTATGTCTCTGTCTCCGTCTCTGTTTCTCTCAAGCAACCCTTATTATTCACATCTGTAGAAGCTTTTATGTTCATCGTGCTATCGTGACCGTTCCTAATACTACGCTATTGATTTGCGCGTTCTCGCAAGTGCCAATATATGAACCATAATAGGCTATTGTGATATACAGTAATCATGAGATCTGAGTCACTTATTAACCAATGCACCAACCGTTATCCATGCCTACAGCTGTGATGTGACCCGCATTCTGGCCATTGTAAAATCCTGCCACGATTATTCCAATCTGCAGATAAATGGCGCAGGCCTACATATCGTTATTTCGTGACCACCTGCCCTTAACCAAAAATCAAAACAAAGGCAGTAGGCTGCAGCGGCATTGAAAGACGTTCATTGATTTCCTGGAAAATTATATACAGTATACAGCTTCTCAATAAAGAATATTCTTACTTACTTACTTACTTAGCCGCTCCGTTGGAGAACGCTGTCACGTAGCCTAACCTAATCAGGCTCGCACTAAGAGGGGTGATAATGGTGCTGCAGCACCCGGGCCCGCAGTTTTGAGGGACCCGCATTTTATAAATATGTGCGTCAGGGGCGTAGCCAGGAAAAATTTCGGATGGGTTTTAAGTTTTCGCGAGGGTAGTTTTTAGTGTTTAACAACAGTGATGCATTTATTGGTGGGGGGGGGTTGAACCCGTAAAACCACCCCTATATATATGCCCATGATGTGCATGGTGGGTGGACCGGTGGTTGTAAGAGGGGCCTTTGACAGTACCCGGGCCCGCACTCCCTTTAATGCGGCCCTGGACCTAATCAGTGTCTTAGTTGTCAAAACACAACTGGGGGGGGGTCAAAAATTTTGTAGATTACCAAAGTACACGAACACAGGTCTAAATTAAATTTTAATGTTGTTAATATTATACATCTGATGACTCATGAGATATCTTAGTTTATTCTATAAATCTATCTATATAGGCGACAAAACAAACAAATTACATAATCACACGGACCAAACACCAGGTTTTTGTAAAGTAATTCAATAACACAAAACATAATGCATAGAATTCTTACACTATACCCAGAAGTTTACAAAGATAATTTTGAACTATGCTTTGTAAGTTGTAACTTCTTTTGTCTTTGGAAGCCCAGTGGCTTGGTCCAAAGCACCATGCCTGCCACCTTTAAGCCACGAAATAATATACTTTTCTACATTCCATGCAGTAAGAGGTGGATCATTGATGCCAATCATCAACAGATCATTCACTGAATTCACTAGAAGCCTGTTTCTTCCGCTAGTGTGATATAGATTCATCTGACTGAATCCTCTTTCACACTCAGCAGATGAAACAGGTAGAATTTCCAACAAATTAATTAGTGTCTGTAATTTTTGCCCAAGCGTTACACCATCACTCTTTTTAAACATAGAATATTCAAGTAAAACATCAGATTATCAGAATTGCTCATTCCAAACTCTTTGCACAATAATGCAATATGTCTTTCTCCAAACAATGCCCTTTGCAGAGGGTCCTTTGGCCATGCAGTTTTATTTTAAGGAATTAGCAGCCTCTAGAAAATCAGTGGATAAAAATTAGCCATGTGCTCAAACTATATATATATAGCATTAGAGGAAAAGGAAATAACGTGTTGGCTTTCATGTTACACGTAATTCTGGAGGCTGGTTCTCCGCCCTCAGTCACAAACCATACCAGTAAGTAAGTAAATATCTAATTTAATTAATAGTAAAGGAATTAGGCTATCTGCTCTTCTGTACTTGATGACATTCTATTCTAGAGCTACAGCCGGGGGGTCAAGACCTAACCTCCCCCAACACATTTTCAGCTACTTAGCTGAGGGGGTTGGAAAGAGAACTAGGGGGTTGAACCCCCCAACCCACCGACAACTAAAACACTGGACCTAATTATATTGAAATTCATGCAGATTTATTCCAGCACGAGCGATCGAATCGCACGTCGACCGAATCCGTCAGCAGCAACATAGAGAATATTGAAAATGCTAGTCAATCGATTGGAAAAACATCTATTAATTTTGATCCGATTCTTTGGTGGTTGTTACCACCTGAAGATCAGGTCAGGCATAATGTACAAAGCCAGGAATCATGATAATATGGCGAATGATGATGTCATTATAAACTGATTTCATTAATCACCTGGCCACCTCCAAAGTTTAAATCTAGGACGATCACACGAAAATGTAAGTTCTGTATCAAGCCGTGTAGCACCTATTAATCTACATTAATCGATTTCAAGTTGTCACTTTCACGATTTAGTTGAAAGATCATTCAGCCCAACCAAAACACCTTTTACCGACAAAATCCTGCAGGATTAAACTGAATGCAATCTGAGCGGCTGTTGCTGTGACAAAAGTAGGACATTTAAGCAAACAAGAATAAAGTATGCAGTACCTTCATGTATTGTGTATGTGTGATGCAGGTAGGCCTATTAGAACATTTACAGCACCTTTTAATATACTTCAAAACTGTACTTACAGTGCGAAGAAGTCTTTCCAGTCCTCGAGACCATAAACTGTGTGCTGACAAATAGGCCTACCGCCGCCGCAGTTCTTGAATGCAATGAAGAATCTTCTTCAACTGATAATTCAAGAAATTCGACGCGAAAACACGCATCTAAATCCTAATCTGTAGTTTTTACACGTAACTTCCTTATGCACTAATATTTCCAAATGCAGACTGCAGACTGAAGATAGGCCTAGAGAATAATGTTATGTCGACTGCGAGAGTGCTGCTGGAAGGCAGCTGAGGCTTTGAGGTATGTGAAACTGGAGAATCCGGTTGATTTACTGTCAATTATTATAGCCTACGTTCGTGGCTTATTACAGGAGTCCATGCTTTGAACGACGAAGCGTTCGTTCGTAAGCTACAGGCTATGCGTTTAACCATAGACTTCTAGATACAGTAAGCATGCTAGCAGTCTGTGGTTTAAATTAACTCTGAAGAATTTAATTAAGCACCTTAGAAATGTTTGAGTTTACGATTACGATCATAGGTGCCTGAAAGGCTCACTCAGGCTAATAGCTTTTCGTATCTATGCATGATACGTGCGACTTTTGTAGGAGACAGGCAGGACCTATTAGAGGGGGTTGCAGATGGTTCATTGCTCCGGGACCCCAAGAGCCGGGAGTGTAGTTTCTTGGGCCCATCAAAAACATACATTTGTGATTTTCTTCGTTTTTCCAATAATATTGCTGTTTGCGTCTACCTCTACGCATGCAGGTAAACCTGAAGTAGAGAGGTAGGTAGAAATTCAGACGGAAACAAATGTAAGTCTACTATAGCTACATGAGCATGTAACTGGAGTCTGGAGACAGACAGTCAGACGAACAGAATCAGACAGAGGTACCGGTTTGCAGGTTTAATAGCACCTTGATAGCACCTACTTGATGCAGGTTAATGCTCAAGCTTCCTTCCACAGTCTCACAAAGGCCCCATACATTACACGCACCCTGCATATGATTGCCTTCCCAACATCGCCAGCAGGAAGATATCTCTCATCAAACTTGCCTCCGCACACATTCTGGTTCTCATGCATGACACCTGGATTTCCAGTAGGTCTATATCAAATTTCTAGCAGACGAACCCTAATTAATTCTTAATGCTTTGCTTAGATAGAAGCCGGATTGATGAAAAATAATGTTTTGCTTAAATAGAAGTTTGATTGATAAACGTAATTTTTTAGTTGAATTGATATTAAATGAAAGTTGGATTGGTGAAAATAATTTGTTGATGAAATCAAGCTGGATTGATGACAGTTATTATGGACATTGGTAGACTGCATACATGCCAGCGTCAAGTACGGCATTGAAGACTTAAAATAATTTGGCAACGTAAACTACTGGATAACATAGCATCAATACCATGGGTTCATCGCTCATCCAACTTATACTTCTGCTATAAATATGCTCATCCAACTTCTAATGTTACTGTAATTATTTAGCACTAATATCATGTTTTCAACGCTCATCCAACTTCTAGTTTTACCAAAACATATACTTATGAACTGCTGTAGGCTCGAAGTCCAACTCACACCTCAACGTGGTGAGGGGGTGGCAACAGTCAGTAGGGGAGTGCCTGCTGAGGCTATGCCATCAGTGGTGAAGGTCTTGGCCGAAGTACCACCTTAGGGCGCTACGCGAGGTGGACAGGCTCAGCAGGAACCCTGAAAAAGCTGGCAAACGTGGGTGGCATCGCCGCCTTTGATACCACATGTGGTTATCAGAGCCAGTCCTAAGCCTGGAACTCTCTTTAAGGGAGAAGCGCGAAGGTCGAACGGATGGGTGCAGATACTCCGTTCGTAAAGAAAAAAAATACGAATGAAATCCAATGCAAGCATTGGACCCAAAAGGGCCTCGGCCCAGGGATCCGAGGCAAGCGTTGGACACCTACGGGCCTTCGGCCCATGGATCCTGATGATGATGATGATGTAGGCTTACCTATTGGGATGTGGGCATTATATGCGGCTGGTTCATAGCCGGTAAAAACAAAACTAATCTACTCAATCATCTCAAGTATCACCATCCACCTACACACAAAGAAGTCTGCGCTGTAGAGAGGTGTATATAATAGCAGGGAACTCCGCGTAGACAATTAAAGCTGATGAAATATTAGTGCGCAGTAAAATTAACACACTCAGCTGTGCCAATGGCTGTGTTTTTCAAATGTGTTTGGTAATTTTGCGGGCTTTACAACGTCTCTAATTGTTTATAGGTGTCATTAGGCTCATATATATACAAATAATAAATTATATATATATATATAGGCCTATATATATATATTTATATGTGCTGTGTATTTAATAAAAGTGCTTCAAATAGCTGTCGTGGTCATGCAATATTTCATATTACGAGACTGGGGAATAATGCAATTAAGAGATTGAGTGCTGTCACAGCTAATATAAATAATTATTAATGTAAAGGTAATTTATTCTTTGTCTTTCAAAGTGAAAACAATAGTTCAAAACATGATAGCAGATCACTCTGGCATGGCTACTAGCCTACTCCTCATCGTCAGAATTGATGAATTTTTAGCATCAAGGTTGAGCGTATTCATGAAGCTGAATGCATCCATTCTTCAAAGCCTTTCGAAGCACTAAGCAAATTGTGTAATGCGTTTTAGCATGCACAGCTGCTGCGTTTGTAGGAAAGTTTGCTTAGCCTTATTGTAACTAAGTAGTAACTAAAATTAAAATCCTGTAACTATAACTATAACTATAACTAAAAATACAATACTAACTACAAGAGTAACTATTACTAAAATTAAAAAACTATTGACAGCGCTCGTGAATAAGCTGGTGCCCCGGCGCTCGTGAATAAGCTGGTGCCCTGCGCTTGGCTTTCGAGTGGCGCTTTAGAAGTTTGGAGATTACGATTACGAATATAACTGTAACCATCCTTCTTCAGCGCCTCTCTACTTCCTTTGGATTGGTTGGCCAGCCTTTAGAATGGCTTCGATCCTTTTATCTGAACGCACAAACTGTGCGGTTGTTGGCTCCTCTAGGTCCCTCTGGGTCCCGCCCCTTTCGGTGTGCCCCAGGGTTCCGTACTATTCATTCATTCATTCATTCATTCAGAGCATTTATATAGCGCCTCTTCAAGAAGCTACTCAGAAGCGCTCCCGGCCCAGCCACGACTAAAGAAAAAAGACTTGAGGGACTTGTAGAACCCTTCCGGATGGCTCACAAGTAAAGAGCGGAGCTTAAGCGGGAGGTCATTCCAGGTGGAAGGTCCCACAACCGAAAAAGCACGGCGCTGCTTAATAGCCAAGCGTGCCCGTGGAACTAGGAGCTCACCCCTCGTCGTAGAACGAAGCGCCCGACGCGCTGCAACGTCGGACACTGGGCGGCAAAGATCACGCAAGTAAGATGGAGCACAGCCAAGGACGCAGCGAGAAACTACAGCAGCAGTGCGGTATGAGATCCGCTGAGAGATAGGCAGCCAGTGCAACACATCACGTATGTATGCAGAGACTGGAGAGAACTTAGGAAGTCGTCCAATGAGACCAGCAGCCGAGCGTAGACTGGTAACAAAGGCGTGAACAAGGATCACGACCGCATCATGCGAAAGAGAGCGAGAGACCACTCGAAGCTGACGAAGCTGATAATAACAACTTCGTGCAACCAGGTTCACATGTTGAGACAAAGTAAGCTCAGAGTCAAGAGTAAGCCCCAGATCACAAACTGTGACGGAAAAGGTTATGTGAGGAAAGAGCAAGGTAAGTTGGGAAAAGTCGATACCCTGAAGTTGCCTACGGCCACCCAGCCAAATAAGTTGTGTTTTAGAAGGATTTAAGAGTAGCCGATTGGAGGCCATCCAAGAAGAGAGGACATCCATAGTCAGACACATCTGGCTTACAGTAGCCACCGCATCCGCCGAATGGGTGTGGATGTAGGCTTGCACATCATCGGCAAATAGTTGGTGCAGAAGCCTAAATAGGTCCTATAGGTTCTCTATTGTATCTTCTCTATATGGCTGATCTCTGTCCTCTGCTGACGTCTCAGGGGCTTCTGCACCAGCTCTTTGCGGATGATGTCCAAGCTTACATCCATTCCCATCCATCAGACTCAGTCGCTACTGTGCGACAGATGTGCTTTGGTTTCACGCTGCATCCTTGGCTGTGCTCCGTCTTACCTGCGCGATCTCTGCCTCCCAGTGTACGACGCTGTAGCGTGTCGGGCGCTTCGCTCCGCGACAACGGGGCAACTTCTAGTTCTAGCTTGAAACTGAGAGCACCCCTTCCCCCGAAGAAGGGGTGCTCTTAGTTGCGCCTCCTTAGGTTTTTCTTTAAATTAAGTCCTAATAGTTTCATTTTAACTTCTGATTGAAGTGAAAGCACTCACTGACAGCACACCATAAACTGTCGTCTAGCGCGACTTATCGGCCAAATAACTAAATTCAGCTTTGTGCCAAATTACATGCTGGAGGTCATGGGCGTCGAGAGCCAAGGCGGGCCCCGGGGCAGACACTTCTCAGCGTCCATCAGGGCCCCTTGCTTTTTCAATTTTATCTGTAGCCTAAGCCCGAGTCTAGTGTAAGGCTGAAAAAAGCCTATCAAACTATATTTAATGAATAATAATGATGGTAATATTAATGATAGTAAAAGTAGATGTAAAAATCAATTTCTGATTTAAAAGGTCCATCAGCCTCGCCAGATCCCTATATGAGTCATCTTGTCCGGCGATTTCATTCATGACAGGCATGAAAATGCTTCCATACCCATTCTCAGGCTTCATGTCAACTTGACCTGTGACAGTTGTCACATTATAATGTCCAATTTCAGGAGGTGCGGATATGTCAATTGCAATGTCTGCATAGACTACATCAACAACTCGCTTTGTGCCATGATCATCAACTCCACTACTACTGCTACTACTAGCGATGATATTGTGAGCTTGATTTGCTGCACCATTCGCTTTTGATGAAATTGAAAATCAAAAATTTTGAAGGAGTGTCTGTCTAGCTAATCTTTCTTTCCTTTTTTGAGCTCCAGATTTCTTATGGTAATTCATCGTCTAATTTGTCATCAACTTAAAGGAATATAGCCTAATATAAAATATTGGTAATTTGGTATCAATTAGCCTACTTATTATGATAACTTCTGTATATCCAGTTGTAAGTTCAAATATTATTTATTTGGATAATAACTCACATTTCAATTTGTAAATTTACATCCAGTAAAAGATTTAATGGCTGCCAGAAAATCAATAATCTCTTCTAGGCCGACTGCTGATGAATCCGAAATATAATACTGATAAGCACAGTGCTTTTAAATTAAAGTTATTCAACTATAGCCTAATATGACCCCAACTGTTACAGTTGTGACTTAAATAACTGAAACGGTAGGATATGGCTTTTACAAACAGTAGCGTAGCTAGGATTTTACCATAAGGATGCGTAATGCGAAGTGCTAGGCCGCGCATATGATTCTGGTGGAATTATGGAATTCAGTCAGTAATCGAAATTTGTCTGCATTACTTAACTTTGCACTAGGCTAACAGCTAGACCGAAATCATTCTGATGACCAACGTCATTCTGTTACTGTTCTCGCCCCTAAATCCTCTTACTGGACAACTGAGACTGTGTTAAGTGACACAGCTAGCCTACTATTCGTTTTCGCTAACATTGCCAATCGAATTATCTGCAGTGCTAACTAACCTCTTCAGTCCAATTTCCACAGTCGCATTTGTTAATGGCTTGCTTTTCAGGCGAAGAAATTCGATAGATCGGTTTCTCTATTATAAAGCTTAATCACCTAGTTATTAAATTGAAGAATTTAATTAAAATCGTTTAAAAAAAGTAAATGAATGGATTATATAATTTGTGACTGTTTTCTGAACATGAATAACTAAATAGACCGAGCAACATGAACACTGCATGGAGACTGCAGCGTGTGTACTGTGTAGTGTGTACAGGCTTGTAGAGAGACATTGAAAAAGATAGATTGCGAGAGACAGACAGACAGAAATACATGTACATAGAGAGACAGACAGACAGAGACAGACAGAGACATACAAGGCAGATATTATTTCCAGCATTCCTCAGTCCTGGAGATGAGTGATTAAAGCCGAGGTAAAGGGTTTCATATCCCTTGCCCTAGATTGTTGTGCATCAGAAAGAAAGTATCTCTGTGTACAACTGTGTTCGTTTCTACTGTGGGTCAACTACTATGACACACCGGGTGACCTAATCAGACACCACGCACACATACGGCTGTGGCCCTGTGTATCATGTATAATGTTTCTTGAAGCATCCGTCATATTATACAGACTGCATTGGGCCAAAACCAACAGCTTTCTTCAGATTGAACAAAGTTTAAGACATTTCTGGGCCCCTGCCAAGGGCCCCTGCCACGGAACCGGGCCCCGGGGCAGCAGCCCCCCTGACCCCCCTCTCATCGGCCCTGCTGGAGGTTCTGCGATGGCTCTCTGTCCGTCAGCGTATATATACTACAGGGTCGCCTCCTTGGTATGGCGATGCCAGCTAGGCCTCGCTCCAACTTAGGCTACCTTCTAGACCTTTGTCGGCCTGTGTCGGGTACTCGGAGTAGTCGCTCCCTACGCTCAGCGGGGAAGGGGTGCTCTCTGTTCCGTTTGCCGGTACCTCTATCATGCAAAGTCGTGCTTTTTCTGTGGTGGGCCCGGCGGTATGGAATGGCCTCCCTCTTGAGCTGCACCTGTTACATAGGTCACACTCTACAAGCGCTTGAAACTGTTATTTTTGACCGTGCTGGAGTCGGGAGCACCTCGAGTAATTTCCTTGAAGAGGTGCTATATAAATACTTGATTGAATGAATGAATGAATGAATGAAAATGTTACACTGTAGTATAACAATTTACAAATGTTGCACTGAGACTTTGTATTATAATGGGTGTTGGAACGAAAACAGGAAGACCCGTAAGAGAGACCCGAAAATAGTCTTGAACCACCTTAAAAATTCCTCTCAGAGGCCATGGAGCATCATCAGCATTCTTCCCACTAAAGTTACATATCCCTATTAAGATTCGCTCCCGCCCATGCACGAGTCATTGGCACTTCTTCCAGCCACAGATCTCATTGCCATCACTCATCTCAGTCTTTAAACACTCCCATTAAGCCTGCGTAGTCATCTGTATCGATTATTGATGAACATTTAACTCAGAGGATTCGAACCACATGGTGGTGGTTGAGGTGGTGGTGGTGGTGTGGACTCGTGTGGTTGTTGTGGTGTGATGGTTGTTGTGGTGGTGGTTGAGGTGGTGGTGGTTGTACCGCTGTGGTGGTGGTGGTTGTCAAAGTGGTGGTTGTGATGGTGGTGGTGGTTGTGGCAGTGGTAAAATGTAGCCGTAGCCAACATAGTGGTAAATGGGATGGTGGTAGTGCATACATGTAGACTAGAGTGTCGTTCAAATCTGCACAGGACGATATTCATGTCGGTCTATTTCGAGTTCTGCAGACGCCCTCTAGCGAATTCAAATGATGACTGTCGATGAAAACTTGCGTAGGCCTACTTAGCGTGCAGACGGTTAGAAGACGGTTTGTTTCTAGCTCATGACTGCCTCTCGGACATAGCTGAAAAGAATGCTCTCTTTGTAACCCTATATGATTATAATTATTGAAGGCAGTCTATGTCCCCTAGCCATAGACATGATAGACTTTAATAATGGACTCAATGCATATTTACCTGGACAGTCTGTGTCTATAATGATTCGCTGGCTAGCGCGCCCGCAGCAAAGATAACAGCGTGTAAAATGCTCTGATAGGCCTAGGCTCGACGGCGTAGGTCTAGTTAACATGGCCTTTGACCTTAGCGTAGGCTTACAAGACTCAGCACACGGCACAGGGCAATAGCGTTATTATGTACAGGATGTAAATATTAATGGATCGAGAGCAGTCGTTTAACTGGTGCTTTCGTTCAGGAGCCAACTTTTAAGATATTCCAGACTATGTGGACCTATTCTGAAATGCGTCTCGCCGGACTTTTGCTTGGATTTAGTCTTAGCGTCACGCTCCTATTTCAAGGTGAATACTTTTTCATCAAATGCTCGGCAGTTCAACGAGGGCCTTAGATTTATCTATTATCGCCAGTTCTGGAATTTGGTTCGGTTGCATCCTCTCTATAATTTAAATTTATTCAATTATTTGTTGCTAATGTAAGTCACTGATGTCTGTTAATGGTAATCCTGCAGTTTAGGTGCTTTAATTATCTGTCATTGGTATATTTGATATGGTCAATTTAAAATGGAAGCTGGATTGATGGAAATAATTGTTTGCCTAAATGGAAGCTGGATTGATGACACTAAATCTTTGCTGAAATAGAAGCTGGATTAATGAAACTAAGTCTGTTCTGAAATAGAAGCTGGATTGCTGAAACTAAGTCTTTGCTGAAATAGAAGTTGGATTGGTGAAAAGTATTTTTTTTTAATGCAAAAAGTACTAAAGCACGTAAACTGCAGGACCAAACCTAGAGATCACTGTTAGTGATGTAAGTTATGAATAGGTTTGTTTCGGGGGAATTGTTCAAGTGATGAAGCAGCTACCAGCTACCTATTCAAATATCGCTTCCCCAAAGGAACTTGTATGACACACAGGGTAGCATTGGGGCACATGGGGATTCCAGCAGTTTAGCTACATCATTATGATCTCCCACTTTTGAGTTTGCTATCTAGTTCATTAAAAAAGCAGAAAACAACTGCAGCAAAAGTTACTAAGGTGTGAAATAGTTAAAACAGTTATTTCCAATCTTAAATAGTGAATCATAAATGTAAATTGCATTATTGCAATGCAATGCAAAATATGTACTGTAATGCAATAAAATGGACAATTTGGTATGTATGTATGTATGTATGTATGTATGTATGTATGTATGTATGTATGTATGTATGTATGTATGTATGTATGTATGTATGTATGTATGTATGTATGTATGTATGTATGTATGTATGTATGTATGTATGTATGCATGCATGCATGCATGCATGCATGCATGCATGCATGCATGCATGTATGTCGAAATGAGAACAGGTTGTTTGGTCTGTTTCCAGGTACAACTGGTCTTGCAACAACACCTCCAGTGGTTGTTGAACCTAAGACAACGGAATTGATCCTCACATCTGGTGATGAACTGGTCATCATCTGCAATGGAGCGGATCCACTTTCATGGACCTATCCAGTCTTTCCCAAGGTTTCCATAGATTATGCTCTTTTATGGATAAAATTCTGGATTTTTATGAAGGGGACACAGAAAACTACAACTAATACTAAAAGCTCTCTGTGGATATCGTGCAATCGAGATCTCAAACTCCAGATTGATCCGACCCAGTCATGATATTCATTCATGATTTTGTCTTCATTGGGTATCAGTGAATAATGGTGGCAGCAGTGGTCGTAATAATCATGGTGGTGATTGTAGTGATAGTCATGATGGTCATCATTGTGATCATGATGGTGATTGTAGTGATAGTGATGGTGACGTCATGGTGGTCATGATGATTGTAGTAATAGTCATGGTGAACGTCATGGTGGTCATGATGGTGATTGTGGTGATAGTCAATGTGTCTCGTCAGGGTTGTGATTGTGGTGATTGTCATTGTGGTCAAGATGGTGATTGTAGGGATAGTGATGGTGAACGTCATGGTGGTCATGATGGTGATTGTGGTGATAGTCATGGTGATCATCATGGTGGTCATGATGGTGACTGGTGGCAACTGGGGTGATTATAGTGGTGATCATGGTGATGATCATGGTGGTCATGATGGTCACAATAGTCGTGGTGGTGATGGTTGTAGCAAGTAGTAAATGCCAAATGGTGGTGATGATCAAATGCATGATGCTTGTGGTAGCACATGACGGCATTGGTATGTCACCGTATGTGCCAGCTATGGTCTATTATAATGATGGGTAAGTATTATTGTAATTTGATCATGATTGAGACAATTATATTCTTAGCTTTCAATAGGCCTGTGTTAATTATACTTTATACAATTTAAAGAATTGTTCCATTGAAGTATCTCTACATGCAGTCTAAATTGGACCCTCATGTTATAATTAGATTAAAATGTCTGGGTCAGAGCATGACTATTTTATCAATGCACTTGAACTTAAAAGGCAGTCTGGGACTTGCTATATTATATAAATATATCTATCTATATCTGTAAATGCTTGTGAAGTGCATCCAGTTCTCTTTTGTATGTCTCAGTCATTGCTGCCATCTGCGTTTATTCGCCCTCCTAGATGGACGAATTGTTATAAAATTTGCTCAATAGCTTCTCCTTGGATTGTGATAGTTCTGATCCACCTCTAGTGTCATCAGCAATCGAAGATTATTCACCGGCTTTCGATTCCTGCTTCCTTCGGTGTTGTTAAGGCTGAGTGACATTACTGATCTTAAGTAATTATTATTGTATATTGCGTTAAATGGGTATGGGGATAAGATACATCCTTTTTGTAATCCCGTTTTCGTGTGAAAGTATTCTGATCTATTTTACGAGTTTTTATATATATCTCTTGTACAAGTTTGATCAATTGCTGTGGTATTCCTGTATTTTGCATCGCTCTCCATATTCCATCATGCTGTTGAATGCTTGTTTGAAATCTGTGAAGTTGATGAAGACTATCTGGTTGTGTTCTATGCTTTTTTCAAGTAGGCCTATCTGTCTCACTGTGAATAGGTGATCAATTGTGCTTCTTCCTGGCCTGAGCCCGGCTTTCTCTTCTCCAAGTGCTCTCTCAACATGTTGCTTCATTCTGGTTTGTATCATTTTGGTGAAAACTTTTCCTGCGCTGCATAGGCTATAACTCCTCTGTAATTTTGCAGTCTTTGAGATCTCCTTTTCTTTTGTATATAGGGACGATTGTTGATTTTACCCAGTCTTCTGGTATTTCTTCCTCTTTTTGAATATTTGTATTAAGAGAAGAGTATGCAACACTTTACCTGCTGTTCCTCCTTCTCCTTCTCCAGTTATTTTCATATCACTAGTTCCATAGTGATTGCATCCATGCCTGGTGCTTTATCCTTTTTTATTTTGTTGATAGCATCTATTAACTCTTCCTGTAGAAAGTTTGGCATCTGTTCTTCTGTGTTGTTTATGGACAACTCTGTGAGAACCGTAGGGTCGCTATGTGTGTCAACATTTATAGTTTTCTTAAAGTGTTCCTTCCATTGTTTCTGTTAGCTTGTGTCGTCTACTAGTACTCTACCATAACTTGTGTCTTTCATTCGTGCAACGTTGAGTTCAAATTGTCCACTAAGTAGCTGTATCTTATTAAACACTTTTTGTATTCTATTTATATTGAGAGCTTCTTCAACTTCTTTGCAATGTTGTTCCATCCAGTTGTTTTTGTCTCTGGCCACAACTACGGTACTCCTAAAATGGACCCCACTGTTGTCATAGAAGAAATTTAAATCCAAAATATAAATTGGTGTCCATTCCAACTAAATTTTCATTGTACTCTGAGAATAATCTGGAACACGAGAGAAGTGTATTTAAACTCATCTGTCTACATCTGAGAACATCAGGTGTTAATAGTGTTAATTATAATTCCTGTGAGTATGCTTGTAGTACTTAGAGTGCCTACTCCTGAACTGAAAACCCTCTGAGCCTCCATCAAGTTAATTCGGTACCTACTAAGTGTTTCCAATCCGCTAATTATTCTCTTAGTATACTGGACGCCTATGTGCTAATTAGTGTTGGTCGCAAGCAAATTGCCAAGATTGACATGGAATTCCTCCGTGCTAGGTTCCAAGACGTCCACTATTCTTCCTCGGTTCATGATCTGGGTGTTACATTGGATAGAGTTCTCTCATTTGCAGACCTTGTCAATCATATATATCTTAACATGCCTTTATCATCTACACCAACTCTGCAGCATCCGTTATCCACCTTATTGGTGGTCTCCAGAGTTTTGTCCACATATGTGCCTTCATTCGGTACACTCTTCACTGGCTTCCTGTGTCCCAGCGCATCCAGTTCAAAATTTTAACTGTTATGCTCAACATCTTTGGTCAGGGTAGTTCCTTCAAACCTCAAGACTTTCTGTACCTCAGTCTATTTACTCCCTGGTCACTCCACTTACCGTCAGTAGCCTCCTGGTTGTTCCCCACATGCGCGGGTTCACTACTCAATCTAGAAGTTTACCTATATTGGCCCCTGTAGTGGAAACCATCTTCTTCAGGAATTGTGACTTGAGCTTCTCAGCCTTTCTCTTCCTCTGTTCTGGATATGCCTGAAGTCCATTTAATTTGTTAGTGAGAGCACTGACTTGGATCAGGAGCGCTTCTGAATAATTGAATGGTGCTTTTATAAATTACAATTACAAGTGTACTTAAACCCACTGAGTATACGTTAAAGTACATTGAGTTACTTCTGAGTGTATGTGAACACTTCTTCATATACTGGGAGCAGACATAAGCACCCACATAACTGATATACTAGACCAAAGCCTTGTAACGGAAGAGACAATTAGATAGATAAGGGCAGCAACAGATAGTCATCTGTTGTTGCCCTTATCTATCGAATTGACTATCATTGACTAATAGCAAGAGAATTATTGTTTCAATATGTAATTACAGACATACATGAAATGAGTACTTTGACCCAGCCCTATTTCCTCCCATGCACTTTTCAGGAAAATAGATTCCCTTGGATAAGGACAGCTGTCAGAAACTGCATGATATAGCACCACTTCTAGGGCTGCCAACATTTGCTTAAAATTGCCAATCCGGGACGCCCAATGTATATGTAACGACTGTTGCATCAGCCTAATGTGGGATCTACATTCTAGGCCTACTGCAAATAATCCTTAAAAATGACAGTCAAATCAGCATAAGAGAAGTGGCCTATATATAAAATTTGCGGCAGCAGCCAAACGTTTATTAAATAGGGGATAGATTTCCAACCTAATTAGGCTACCCTCTGTTCTATGGCCACTCTGTAAAACTTATTTATGGCCGGCTGGTTAGAGTTGTGTGCGAAAACAACACTTCTTGAAGTGGATATTTACACCAAGTTCCCGTACAATTTGGGATCAATCCACGGCACGGGATGCACAAAACCGATTCCGGGACTGTCCAGCAGAATCCAGGATAGTTGGCAGCCCTAGCAACTTCAACAGAAATTACTGAGACGCTGCAGACGTGACAGCAGAATCAGACACATACCTGATTTATTCAGTTAAATGATGAATAAATTTTAGGAAGAAATGTCTTTGAGGGACCCAACCAGACTAGCCTAAATAACCCTAAATTACTGGGTGCATGGCTCAGGCCTAGTTGCCTTACGGAAATTTGCATATATCTATATAATTGTTTTCTTTCTTTAAGCCAAGTGTGGGACAGTGATTAATCTGTTTGGGGTAATTAAACTGAAGCCAAAGGATGCAATTTGGGCACTTCGTTGGTAACCGGAAAGAATTTACTTTTATGGGACTTACGCCTATCAGCTGGCACCCGGATGCCCGGGTACCCAATGGAGGGGTGGCACACTTGCCATAAATCACCAGCCAAAAAAGCATAATGATTAAATAATATATTTAAGTAGATTAGTCAGCTGTATACTCAGCTTAATTATGTGACCCGTGAAGCCATGAGGTATAAGGCATGGGGTAGAAAGCATGGGGTAGAAGGCATGGAGTAGAAGGCATGGGGTAGAAGGCATGGAGTAGAAGGCATAGGGTTGCAATGGAGAGTAACTGTTATAAAGCATGGTGACATGGTGAATGACAAATTTCTTTAGCTTCTAGGAGTTAACAGAAATAAAGTGCTATCCTAATGGTGGGCTGAAAGATGCTGTGGACAATGTGGATGCTTAACTAACTTTGACCTAAGCTTAAGTGTATATGATGACGTACATGCTGCTCATTGGGTGATGGATTTATTACCCAATTAGGGGAGTAAGAGTTGACTGCGGTAATGGAGCCGTGTTTTACAAAACTCGTGACACCTCGAATGATATACTGTAGCTGTTTTAAAGAACAATGGGTAATAAAAGAATGGGTTATTTTCAATCCACCTTAAATCAAAACTTTTAGATTTGTGGTGGTATATTACAGCCAGATATACACAAACATAATGTTTATTTGAATAATTTAAATACATGCATTCATATGTACATATATAAATATTGATTACCAGCTATTAGAATCTTTAATTATGCTTTTTTTATATGAGGATTCTTTTTGACACTAGGTTCAGGACCCTAAAATACAAGATCGACTTCAGATGGAGAATCAAACGATTGGGGAGACAAAACATGGGAGCAGACTCCGGCTGTTTCCAACGCAGTTTGCAGATACTGGACGGTACACCTGCATTTACTCAAATGCACCGTCCTTTCTTGGAATTCAATCAAGTGTCTACGTTTACATACAGAGTGAGCAGAATACTTTGGGGTCATTGCATAATTACGTAACGCTCCAGGGTGGGTGGGTGGGGTCCTTGAAAACGTTACGAAACGTTAGGTGGGTGGGTGGGTGGGTGGAGCTGAACGTTACGTAACGCTTTTACCAACAGTTTAGTTATAATTGAATTTTAAACTAACATCAATAGCACGAATGACACGATGTGATCGATGTTCAAACTTCGTGCCATTGATCTAAAACTTAACTAAAAGATGCAGTAGTTATAAAGCAAGCATTTATTGAGCATCATTTTAAAATTAAAATTTGAAATTTAATCTGTTTTTATTTGTAAAAATTTAAAGAAAAATTAAAATTTTCAGACAAAAAACGACTCGGAAATCGAAAATCATGTTCAAGAAAAGTAAAGTTAATCATGCCAGATCTTTACCGAGACCTAACAATAATTACGTAACGCTGGGGTGGGTGGGTGGGTGGGTCTGGGTAAACGTTACGAACCGTTACCAGGTGGGTGGGTGGGTCAAAAACGGTCATTTTCCGCGTTACGTAATTATGCAATGACCCCTTTCCAGAATGTCTTGAATTTCATGAATTGTATTTGTTTTATCCTTCAGCACGTTGTATGATGCCTCTTCTAGAAAACACCCAATTGTGCTTTCAACCTGAGAATACAACACCATATCTTTAAGGTACTTGCATCTGCTAGGTGGAATAGCCTTCCTTGGGCTCCAGGTATCCCTTTGGCAATGGACTTTACATGTGCCTTTCACTAACACTTGAGAGTATTTTCTTTTGTTGTGGCTGGGCTGTGAGCACCTCTGAGTAGCTGACCTCTTTAAAGGGGTGCTATATGAATGCTTTTAATGGAGGATATGAATGAATTTATTTGTATGATAGCTAGTCAATGCATGAACGACATGCCCAAGGTTTTACAAAGAGTCTACTCAGCTAACTCAGACTCATAAGTGTTACATCATAATGCATAGCATTTACTGATTGGTCTACAGCATCGCACTGCAATGTCGCTATGTGAGGTCTGGTTAGGATTTGGATGGTGACCTTTGTGAAACATAAAGCCATCTCATGCTTAAGTTCACTTAGCCTTACATCCTTTTAGGGATGTTGGGTGAGACCAACGTAGGTTAATAGGTTACAACAGATGTGTTGAAGTATTGCCGTGGTCACATGTGCGACTCTGATGAAAGGTCCTTCAATTTTGGAACAAAACTTTTCAAGAGTGTCAATCGAGGCATGGCAACAAGTTAGAACCTTTACCATGTTGTTCTGAACATCGGATGCAATTTGAGTGAATTCAGTTTTAATGCTTCGCAAAAGTGCTGCTTTTGTTTTGAGCAGATATCTAACTGGCAGAATTGCTTAATTTTAGACAATACCAGACTGTTTGCTCCACACAAAACCTTTCCGGATCCCACCTTTCTGACCGTAGTTCAAGGTCGGCCCTTTGAGATACCCTGTCGAGTCACACACCCTGCAGTCAACGTTACCCTTATGAAGGGCAAAGTCAATGTTGAGATGAATCAGGATCTAACCTTTGACCCACGGATTGGGTTTACAGTCAATTTTCCTTCCTACTTTTACCACGGAAGTTTTTTGTGCTTCGGACGTCTGGATGAAACTACGGAGAATATGACGTTTGTGCTGTTTTTCCAAGGTTTGTTTGATTACAGGATTAAACTTGATCATATAGTCCTGTAGAAGTTTCTAGCTTATATCTGATCAAATGAGATTAGGTTAGCTATGTACCCATTAATTTTAATGCTTGGTTATATTTTACTGTATTGTAGCATGTTTGGGATAGATTCTTGTTCAAATCGTTGCAAATCACAACAAGACAATAAATTCAATAATAGAACAAATTGTAAACTTATCTTAATTGATCCTCCTTAGGTCTTTCAGATGGCTATGTGTCATCACTTTTGAGAGGTTCTTGGAAGGTACTGGATAAGCATTTACATACATGTATCATACCGTATTGTATCTATAGATTTATATAGCATCTCTCTCAGAATAACTATTCGGCACGAAAACCTCGTGGGAAAAGAAACTTCTTTAAAGAACGACCAAAGAGGAAAAACCAATAATTAGTTTAGTCATTAGTGAAGGGAAGGTCATTCTAAGTAGAGGGACCAACCACTGCAAATGTACACACTTACATGTATGTATGTATAAGAACACTTGTATAGCGCCCTTTAAGTAATCAGCTCTGCTACTGCCCATACTCTGGCAGTGCTAGGCCCAAGCCTCAGAGAAAGGAGGAGGAGGAGGATGCTAATCATCTGTGTTATGACAGTGTCGTTAAGCAGCAACTAACCAACCTTCAAGTAACTCACATATGCATAGGCTTAGGAGGCTGAAGTACAGAGGGGCATATATCCCCCTCCCCCCAAAAAAAATTCAGGTGTCGTGTTTTTCGGGATAAAGAGAAGGAATATTCCAGATTTCACTTTTCACAAGAAGATGGTTATTGGTTAGGCCTACGTACAGTATAGACCGTATAGGGTCTACCGTCTACATACATAACCTATATAGCTTAAACACACATGCATGCCTACCTGAAACACACATCATGCACACAACAATAATTATTCTCGATTTATTTTTGTTTCTGGCAGAAGTAAAAGCTTGCGGCTTCTCCCACCACCACTGAAATATGCCCTACACCTATGGGCATAGGTATGGATAAGAGCACTTGTATTGCGTCTTTACTCCCTTTAGTAACTCGTATGCATGCATGTGTACATATATATCAAATCAATCAAATCAATCAAAACTCTTTTATTTAAGCCAAATCAAAACACATAACATTTCAACATAAAATATCAGGATTGGCCGCAAGAGGAGTCCCAAAAGGGATCAAGATCCCGCTAACTAGGGACACCTAGAACAACATTTCAGAAATATGAATTAGCTAAATCCTTGATAAAACAGTGCAACATCAAGTTTCGTACAGCAATGCAAACAGTATAGTACATATTACACAGTAAATGATTAACTCGATTCAAAACACTATGAAAATATAAAAAAACCGAAAACCTTAACTAACAGTGAAAAATAATATCCGGCAGGGTAGGTTATAGCTAATTTCCATTAATCAGGTAGGCATGCAGCATTTTATTAAAGTGCCGTAGGTGGAGGGCACAACGTATGTGAGAGGGAAGCATGTTCCAGGTATACATGCATGCATGCATACATACATGTGTTTAATAAATTATTAATATATGTCTATGTCAAAATATGTCTATTTTGTATATTATTTATAGTGGTATTGTAAATGGATGGACATAAGCAATTAATGGTTTGCTCAAGTTCTCTAAACAGTGATGATGAGGAGGTACAATACATATCTGCAGACTTGCATTTAATAAGATTATGATAAGAAATATGTACATACATGCATTGGCTGTCATTTTTAAATTTTCCAGTGATGAAAGTTAGATTATGTAACATCCATGGGCACCCACACATGGGGCAAGAGGGGGCACTTCCCCCACGGAAAATTGATACCTATTTTTTAACTGCTGCTTTTTGGTGTCTAACAAATTTCTTTGCACTGAAGCACTAATTTAAAAAAATTATCCAAACAAAATTTGTTTGGATATTGTTTTAAATTTTGCAAATGTGCAAAATACCCATGTTCTTAATTTCCTGTTTTGCATTTTTCAAGATCTTGCTAAAAAAATTAATCGTGACCATTGTGTTTTGCTCCCATCCTGCAAAAATATCTGCATAAGTGCATATGCCCACGGACCGGGCCAGGATTGAGCGTCTTTTGGCAAGGTGCCGCCGATCAGGTTACCTAAGGGAAGACTCGCTAACTGCTGCTGAAATGGTGGACCAGGCTGATGATCGCCTCCTGGCTGCTGTATCCAGAAACGACTTCCATGTTCTTCGGCCGCTTTTTCCTCCGATTATTGATCGTCATTAAAAATGAGACCGCGCCCTCACAACTTTGTGTTGCCCACTAAAGATGATAAACTTTTTATCTCACGAGTCCTGTATAAAAAGCCATCCTCAAACCACTAATGCTGATAAATTACTCATCCCACGTTACTCTCTCAATTAACTTAACAATTCATCAGGCAATAGTTGATAACAATTTGTTGCCTTATTGTCGCTCTAACATTGGCTTCTTGTTATGGTATATGGTACAATCTTGCTTAGCATTCATTCATAACTTCTGTTAAATTGCAATGTACCTGATGGCGGTGTGACTATCAGTTTTTGTTACCAATAAAACGAATATAATAATAATGGTAACATCGTACTGTATTCATGTTAATTAGACTGTTCAATCATTTTTTACCGATGTAGCTAGATTGTTTACATGATTATGTTTTTGATGTTTGTAGCAAGCAAAGTTTTGCCACCGCCAACGATAATTGCCAACCATTCGAATGCTGTCATTGGTGAGGGGAAAATTACCAATGTCTTCATCGATGACACTTTGCAGTTGCATTGTCTGTTAAGCGTCGATGCTGGTCAACTTGCCAGCTTGAGTTGGTCACTTATGGTAGGTAACATTTTGTTTACAGATAAACTGTAGAAATTAAGTAAAATAACACAAAGTTGAAGGAAGTTAAGAATAATTAGAAAGAAGGTCGGATAAAGTATTTTATTGTTAATTTAAGGTAATTGTTCAAATCCTGTTTGTATCTGTAGCCCTCAGACCGGATTGAAGTGAGTGATCTGATAAAGAAGACAATTAGCTCTGGCGATTTCATCTACAATGAATTTCTGAAGACTGTTACAATACGAAGTGTGAAATTTTCGGATGCTGGGCAATATCGATGCGATGCTTCCTCTATTGCCAACTCCTCGAACTATCAAACAGTCAATGTAATTGGTACGGAAGTTATATGTTCATTGTTTTTGTTTTGATACTCTGCTGTAATTAAATCATATTTACACTTAACATGCTCAAGGACAATGTATTGTATACCTAATTGCCTATAGTATAGTTATATTCAAACATGGATTCACACACATATGCACACATACATATATGGGGTCTGCATACCTACCTATACTGTGAGAAGAGATTTCTCACAGAACTTTGGTGTCATTGTAGCCAAGTAGTTTAAGTGATGGCTTTGCAATGCAGAGTCTGCAGTTTGTGTCCTCTTTGACATTGTTACTGTGTAGGAACCTTGAGCAAGTCCTTTACTCACAATTGTTCAGCACCACCAAATGACGGTTTGTCATTATATATACAATACAGTAATACAATACAACTGCCTTTGATATCGCCCTTCTTCCTAAGGTCACCCCAAGCCCAGAAGTGCACATGCCTCGGCGGCGCAGAAGCAATAATTATTATATTGCAGAGCAACTGTGAGCGAGGAACTTGCTCACGGTCCTACTCCCTACACAGTTCAACCACCCAGATGAGAGGGTCAAACCCGTAGGTCCCGTGCTCTCGGCGTTACAGGCCAACCGCTCTAACCAGTCGGCCACCATGTCACTTATTGTTTATACACGATTTTGCCCACATATATAGTGGCACTTCATAAATAAAGATACATTAATAATACATACATACATATTTAGATGCATAAATACATATCACAATGAAACAGGATTTCTTCAACGAGGTATGTTCTTTTTAAGATATGGTGGTGTTAAACCTAGGCACAAACTGTTTTCATTTGAATATCCAATTAATATGCATTCTTACAAGTGAATCACTGATTAACATGCATTCTGGATGAATCTCGTCATAGGCACGTAGGTGGTTTATGCTGTTGATGTTTTTTGTAGATGATAGTTTTGTTTACTTGACTGCATCTGAAGAACAAGTGGAAATTACTCTTGGATCTCCAACAGTTTTGCTTTCAGTTGATATTCTCTCATCAACCATACCAACGCTGATTTGGCTCCAGAACCAAGTTCCAATTTCTAGAGACAATAAACGTTTTAAACAAGAGTATGTAACTCAAACAAGATTATGTAATCCTGTTAATGAAAGTATGCTTTACTTGACATTGTGCTCTGATTTGTATTGTCTCCTGAAACATAGCAATACGGGGTTTATAGTTTCCTGTCCAATGTTCTCGAATTCGCTGTTTCTGTGTGCTCTGCTGGTTGTGTAAAGTTATTTAAGTAAGGGCTAAAATCTCCTCTTTCAGATTACTTGTTTTCCAGAATCCAGTCTTCCAGCCACAGTTGTTCTCATGGATCCTGATTGCATGATTCCCTGTCCAATAGACCAGAGGTTTTCAAACTGTGGTACTAGGGTGACACTCAAAATTAAAGTTTTAAATTTTACAAGTCTCACCCTTTTAGATGGTTATATACAATTAAGTAACTATTCAGAAATTTTTTGAAATTAATTGGTCAATATTTAAAGGTCGCTCAACGCGGCTAAAGTTTTACATTATGGTCAGTGCTAAACGCAATGTTGATATATACAGGCTATCAACTTATGGTTTTGATACACTACTGTTTATCAAGTCCCTTTATGATTGTTTGTTGTTTGAGTCTGGATATTCCTTCCTATGTTTCTCAACCACCTGCAGTACATGTAGGTATTGCTTCTGTTCTTCCTGATTTGCAAGCACTCCATTGAATGACTGACTGTATCAGTGCGTCGCCGCGTTCGACCGCATCATTTACGACTTTGAAGCTCATAACTCGGCGACGAGCCAAGAGAAAGTTGTCGTTTGTCTGTCATGCGCTTGGAAGTATTTGTAGAAAGTCTGCAGGAATATCCAGTGCAGCAAAGAGTTTCTTAGTGTTTGTAGTTACAAAATCATATAGCTCTCGTAGTGGTACTTCCTGCACATTAACTTTGATACGCCAAAGAGGTTCATTGAATCCTAGACAAACAGTTTGAGGGCTGCAACCATTGCAATCTTGCTATTATCAGAAACAGCTGAATCAAACAATGCCAGGCCAACTAACATCTTGCTCAGGTACCACGAATGGTTTGAAAACCTATGTACTGCTGCTTTAGCGACGGTCTCATTTGCTGCCTTGTTAGAAATGAGCTGCTGCAACTGTTGCAAGTCATTCCAGGGTGCTGACATTGGACACTGGCATGTGCACAATGCCTTGAGATACACTTGAAGAACAAAACAGATTGAACTCTAGAAGGCTTAGCAGTTTAAACGCAGTCGGATGAAATTCAGAACGGGATGAGGTAGATTTTCAAATAATATATCAACTTCCCCATCCACTGCACTCTGTGGATAGCTCCAGGAACAATGATGTGTTGCTCATCAACATGTGGGACATCTAAGAATCTCAAAGCTAGTCCCAAAAGCTCTTTGTAGTCATCTCATGCATGAAAATTCCTCAACTGACCTTGCACAAAACTGACCAAGTCATCTCTGAATGGCCCCAGCAGTGAGACAATCAAATATTCAACCATGTCATTCCTATGGCCATCTTTATCAGTCGAGCTGCAAGATTTCACAAATTTTCTAACAGTTTCATTGTAGGTCTGCTTGATTTTGCTGTCAGAGTATCGAAGACTCTCCCACGATCAGCTCATGCACATGATGTCTGCAGGTCAAGCTTAGAAGATCTGTATTAAGCTTGAGCTCCAGCAGAACACATGCTCCTGCATGAAGGCCGGTTTTGCTAGACGTTGAGTCAAAAGACATAGGTCGTATGCGGCCAACTATATTCTACTCTTCAGGCAAGTTGAAAACAGCTGAAGCTTGCGCTTCGCGTGTTCCATTAGGCAGCAAAGGAACTCCTAAGAGTTTCATTTTTCCTTCACCTGATACCAGCACAACCAGCCGGTCAACATGTTGTGTTGATGTCAAAGCTTGCAAAAACTTGCCATCCCAATCAGTGGCGTAACGAGGGGGGGGGGGCGGCCGCCCCCGGGCGCAGGACGGGGGGGCGCAAAATTAGGCTCTAGAAATTTTTTTAAAGAAATCAGGCAAGAATAGCTAAAAAGTAAAAAAGTAACTATTATGCACGAAGCATGGCAGGGGCGCGGGCGCCAGGGGGGGGCGCAAAATGAGGCTTGTGACAATGTTACCACTTTTTTCATGAAAAAAGAAACGGAAAAAAAAAAAAAAAAAAAAAAAGTCATCAGAATTTTTGGCGGAAGTAAGAAAAATTGGTCAGGAAATTCTTGCCCCCGGGCGCACGAACCCCTAGTTACGCCACTGATCCCAATGAACTGTAAGTGGAACCCCGGGAGCACACTGCACAGTGCACAGGCCACTAATCCATCTACAATACTAAGCCCTAGTTGTAGCCTACTCAACAGTAAGTAAGAAATGATTAAAAGTCAAATGCTTTTCTAAAATAATGAATGAATGCGTTACATTTTGTTTTCTTTTTACAGCTTCAATATAACAAAGACATGCAACATTTTTGCATTAATTTATTGGTTTTAGTAAAGTGAATAAAAACTGCACTATGCAAAATGATTTATGAAGAAAGTATAACAGTGGAAATTAAAATCAGAATTTAAAAAAATCATTGGCAGTGCAGAAAAAAAATATTAAGCGTATTTACTTTTATTAACATTGTTTGTCTCTATTGAAAGTTCAGTGTCCTTGAGCGACCTCTAAATGTTTTTAGATTTCACTAAAATTTCCTACAGATGTCACTAATATCATAGAGAACACTTTTGAGGGGTGAGACTTTAGAAAATCTAAAAATAATATTTTTGTGTAGTGTTCAGTGTCACCCTACTGTGGTACGCGTACCCCTGGGGGTACGCCAGATGTCGCTAAGGGGTACGAGAAAAAATAAAAAAATAAAATTTTCTATAAGTTTATGGACTTCATATCCTTCTTTCTTTCATTAGCTATTCTACATCCACCGTTCGCTTATTTTCTGTACATTTCTATGAGTTTATGCCATCTGAAGTAGTGTTGCCGGCTGATTTTTCGGACCAGGAAAGATACCAGTTTGTTGAACTATCATGTTATGGTGGATTGAAGAACGAATTCAAGAAAGACATGCTGCATGATTTTTGGCTGAAACGAAGAGCTGAATATGGATTAATTTCTGACCGAGTTTTAAAATTTTTGATTCCTTTCAGCGCTTCATATCTGTGTGAAACAGATTTTTCAGCTATGCTTGCGATCAAAAACAAATACAGAACAAAGCTTGAACTCGAACCAGAGTTGCGTTTGAAATTGACAGATATTAAACCAGATATTGTAACTCTTTGCTTGTCAAAACAAGCCCACTGCTCACATTAACACTTTCTAATAGTGATTTTATTTTTCCTTTTGTTGATATGACTACATTCTTAAGTTAAAATTATATTACTTTAAAAGTTTTTTTTACCTAGGACTAATACCCGGTTTGCACCAATGATTAAAAGGAGTTGTTAATTGCAAGGGGACATCACGCTCGCATGTCGTTTTTGATCTGACCTTGTTGGGGTATGCCAAAATTCAATTTTTTTTACCTGTGGGTACAATAAAAGTAAAGTTTGAAAACTGCTGCAATAGACTGTTATTTTGGAATGTGATTGTGCTTACAAGTGACGTCAGTTGATGCCTTGAGTGTTGTGATAATGGACTATAGAAGTTTTCAGATTAGATTAGATTTTAACCAAGAAATGCATCATTGCTGATTTATACCTCACTTGAAACTGATGTCTTTATTCACTATTGCACTGAGGCAGACAACAAAAACAGAAATACAAAAGACTTGAAAGAAGATTAAACTGAAATTAAGAATAACTTTGCAACAGATGTGTAAGACCACTATAATGAAACATTAGATCAGTGCTGTCCAACCTTTTTGACACTGCGGGCCACCGAAGAAGAGGGCCGCACCAGTCAACTCAAAAGCAGCGACTAAAATTTATTGAAAATTATTAACTGTATTATAATTAATTATGGAGTTATCATAATGAATGCGTCTTGGGAACTGGATTTTGTGTACACATTGTCAAATGATAAGCCAAGTTACGAACGTATACTAGAATAGCCATGCAAGTAGGCCAGTGACTTTGTCCTTTACTTCATATTAACAGAAATTGCAAATATTTAGCGAGCTCGGGCGGGCCACTTAGAATCTGCCGGCGGGCCGCATTCTTCCCTAAGAGTTTTCCACAGTGTTCATGGAATTGTCCTAATAGTATGTTACTTCAAGTTAGTTATGATATTTTTATATAAAAATAAATACTCTACTCATAATGGTCTAATGAAATAATATAAGCTTACAGGAACTGTGCTACAGAAGCCAGGTAAAGGCTACAAGCTCATACAAGACATGGAACATATATACGTTTCTAATTTTAATTTAATTTAATTTAAATTTCAAATGTGTGTGTGAGTGTCTGTGTGAGTGTCTGTGTGAGTGTGTAGTTACATTTACGATTTAACACTCGAAACAAGTATATGAATGCATAACATTGCAACTAACTGGTTGCGTTTCTGCAGTTCCAGGCAAGGCCAACGTGCAACGCTGCAGATACTTGACGTGATCTTGGAGGATATGGCAGAATACACGCTTAGAGCTTCTACAAAGCATACCACTGACACGGCAACAATCTGGCTCATCGTTAACGGTGTTCTATTATATTATTTCATTTGGTTATTTGTTCATTTACTCATTCATTCATTCATTCATTTACATGTCAAGTCATGTTTTCAGTCAGTCAAATACTTGCTTCTATTTTGGTGATATTCAGCCTTGGATGGCCAGTGACAAACTTCTTAATTGTTTTAAAACGGAACTTCTCCTTCTGGGTACCAGCGAACATTTAATTGAATCAAACTCATTATTAATAAGCTCTTTCTTAATTAACTCTTAATTAACTCGTTCTTAACATAATTTAAAAAATCTAATCGATTAGCTAATCGTTTAGAATCTAATCAATTAGTTACCCATCTCTAGGCCTACTAGGTACAAGTCAACAACTCCACAAATTTGATTGTCCTGTGACTGGTCAGTGGGGTGACTTACTGTGTAACCCCACTGATTGTTGCTCAGTTTGAGCATGGTGTTTGACTCCGACATGTCATTTCCAGACGATGTTTGAGCATTATGCAGATCAGCTCAATTTTGCAAATGGGATATTCGTAGAATCAGATCTCTTTGAATTGTACTGTCTTAATTCCACTGACTAAAGCTTTGATCAGGCTAATTTAACTAACTTCTTTTCATTGTATCAATAAGGAAAATCTGCATAAACTACAAATGGTTCAAAGCACTCTTGCCGCCCTGGCACATCAAAGACTCCCTAAATATTGCCAGATTTAAGCCCATAATTATGACATTCGTTGAAATTGATGTCTATTGAGCAAAGGAACCATTTCAATATATGCCTTATAGTACACAAGATACTACAGAACTCTGCCATTGCCCGTCCTCTGGTAGTGCCAGTCCCAAGCGTGGAGAAAGGAGGAGGGCGACGCTAATCATCTTTGTTGTGATACAGTGTCAGTAAACAGCAACTAACCAACTTCTTAAACAAATGACTGATCTCACCTCGTATACAAATACATATTGCACTGGATCAGGGGAGGCTGAGACTCTTGGTGTGCCCTGTGCATCAACAGTGTTAGGCTTTTGGGCTTCGTCGATCACTGGTCCAAAGCTTTGGAATTCGTTGCCCAATTCAGATCATTCTGCCAATTCTCTGGCGTCATTCACTTCTAAATTTAAGACTCTTCAAATTGCATACTCGCCATAACCTGGCTTTTGGTTTCTCTAATCTATCGGATTTCGATCTGGCTTTTCCAATGGATTATGATCTCTTATTATAATTTCATTTGAAGCGACCATCGACTGATATCTTGGACATTATGATAATGGTGCTATAGTAGTACTTTCAATAGATTTGATTCATCAGTATTTATGTATCTTTGTAGAGCCACCAACTGTTACCTTGACATCACCTGAGGGTAACGACGCTTTCTTTATTGTCAATGGTTCGTATCATCTGCGGTGTAGTTCAGCTGGGTTTCCTCTTCCTAACCTCAAATGGTTGTGGCAACCCTGTCTGGAGTTTGGCTGCCGTCCTTCGGGAGATCAGTGGCAACCAGTCGACAATCCAGAAGATTTTCAAGTTGGTTTAATTACTGTAGTTTAATACCTTTTTGTGTTTACCTTCTATTTATTCGTGTATGTGTATGTATTTCTATAAGCATTTATGTATGTATGTAGACTATGTATCTAGACATGTAATCATGATTGTAAATTCCAAATTTCTAAACCATTACTGTAAAACGAAGCACTTTAAAGCTAACTATAGAGCACCAGCTTATTCTTGAGCACTGTGTCATCGAGAGAGCGATGCCCCATAGAGATCTGACTCCGGTTGCCAGAGAAACTACAGAGAGGAGGCAGAGCAGTTGCTGAGGTGGGTTTCATTGAGGACAAGAAAGCTTGGATGGTGGAAGATCGATGGATTAGATAGGAATTCTTGAAAAGGTGAGACTTCAGTTTGAAGTGGAAAGCCTGTTTGGTGACGAGTAGAGGAGCCTGAGGTAGATGATGGTATGTTGGTGGGGTAATTGGCAGAGGAACTGAAAATTTGCAGAATTCAACTGGAAGTTCATTCCAGAGTCAAGGTGCAGTGTGGATATGGGACCGTTGGAGAATTTGCGGCAAATAGTGACTGGGGGACAGGAGAGAGTGAGGTAGGAGGAAGATCGGGTAGAGTTGGGTGGCTGGATGGTGAAGAGTTCACAAAGGCACTTAACACAGCTCCGTTATGTGCCTCTCGGAAGTGTTGCTATTGTCAGCTTAAGACAGTGGTGTTAAAGTTCATTTACTACAAAGCATTCATCTGGAGGCATATAATGCTTAGATAATTGGAATAGTCATAACTGGCAGGCCTTTGCATACATATAGAGCCCCATATAAGTAATCGTAGGTTAGTTTATTAATCATTCATCCAATTGTTCACTGATTCACACATTTAGTAACTTTATGTGGCACCTCTTCGCAATAATTATATACTCTCAGAAGCAGTTCCAACTGAGCCTCGGCAAAAGAGAGAACAGCTTTGAGGCATTAATCATTATGCATTAGTCAGTAATCAGAAAATACATAATTGTTTTCTTTTCTTTTGTGCTAAGTTGCAGTTAATATTAATATTTAAATATTTAAATAAAGGAGTATATATATATATCATTACTGTAATCTTGCATTCCAATGCATCGCATATGCACATAGTGGCTGTATGAGATGCTTAAAAGGCACTACATCAAATGTCTAGATGCATGCACACAGCGTACTTGCACATACAGACATACACCTAATCTGATCTAGAGACTTCTGCAACACTGTTATTATAAAATACAGGGCATTAATAAATGACCACTTTATAGAGCAACTCTGTTCATCAATCACTATTGAGTTGTATAACGTAGTTGAATTTGTTATTGAATTAACGTTGTGACTGACTGATTTCATTTTAAATTCTTAGGAGAGTCGAAAGGTATTGTCTACGTTATCCATTACTGCCAACACGTCCGGTTTCTATCAATGTTTTGCATGGAACAAAGTTGGCAATGATTCCGGATTCATGGATTTTTATGTCTCAGGTAGAATAGCAGTTGAATATTTTGTTGAATAGATTTTACTTACTACCTGTACTTGAACTTGAAATCAACCATCAGCTGTGTGCAGGACTCAATCCATGGATCAGAGGTTCAAATCCCTACCAAGGCAGAAGGTTCTTTCAAGATATCTGTGATGCTTGTGCCTTTAGTGACCTCAGTATAAAATGAATACACTAACGATGCACTGTCAGTGGGAAGATCAAACGACAAGGGAGGGAGGACGTGTACCAAACGCCATATATTGAAGGTTAAAAATGAACTGAACAATGTTACATACCCATTGCTGCCTGTCTGAGTAAGCTATTTTGCTCGTGGACTACAATTTCACTTGAAGCAATCGCCTCATGCATAATGATAATGACACATTAAAAGTCATTAGATTAAATTACCGTAGATGTGATGAGTTTTGATTTTGTTCTACATCGAGTTCCTTTTATTTCTGGCCTAGTTAGCTACATTGGTAAGAGTGTAGGCTGCGCTTCTCATGCGCCTCTGTGAAAGAGAGCATGCGGAACGCGGTTCGCTTCCCGAAGGTGGTTTATTTCAGAGATTTAAATCTTGGGCTAGCACGGTCCATGCATGTGGACCTTAAATGGTGCCACACCATTCAAACGGGCAAGTGCTGCTGAATCGTGGCTTCGAGTCATCGACTGCCTACGAATTACGGCACTCTAATCTCCACTATTTACTTATTTATTTATTTATTTCTCTTTGTTTCTGATTTCAGATATCAATGGTGGGTATGGGATGTCGTCACCTGCTTATACTTTTGTGGATGGTGACAACTCAACCATCGAGTGCAAGTCGAACAAACTGGTCTTCCATCCTCCTCAGCTTTACGAAATTCTCAGTAATGCGACAGAGCAAACGGTGGAAAATTCCTCAAATGTTAAAGTTTTTCTCACTGAGTAAGGACAGTCTTTATGCAGAAGCTTAAATTTACAGGCATAATTATTGTTGAGGTTTTTTTAGTATTATTAAAAAATTTAATGCACATAAAGAAGAACAGTAGTCAAGCCGAGCATAGACCAAAGAATGCACAAAAGTGGTAGTAACACTGGTAGTGAGCAAGCGACAGTGCGAAACTAGCGCAACTGGTAAAGGCAATGGCGACTAAGACAATGGAGATGAGGAGCAAAAGTAAGTTCTTGGTCCAGCAGGATACCGAGATCGCGCACTGTAGCAGAGAAAGTGTAACTGGGCAATTCAGCAACAAGGGTGGCTAAGTCAAGCCTGGCAAGCTGCTGCCGGATGCCCATCCAAATGAATTTAGTCTTCGCCAGGCGAAGGCGGTTTGATGATATCCACGTCTCCAATGCAACCAGTGTCCGATTCATAGCCAAGACTGCAGAGGTGGCGTTTGATGACAAACAGTGCAAGTATGCCTGTATGTCATCTGCATAGAGCTGACCCAAGATCGCATGCTCTGCAACGAGTGAGGCAAGACCAGAAATAATGTTTTAGTGCATTTACAGGTGCATATGTGCATTTCTCTTGATTTTGTTTAACATATATTTTCACCTTAAGTTTAAACTGTTTGCTTAAGTTTAAAATCATCTGTTTCAGTTAGCTTACCCTCAGTAACTTGACCTCTGGTTTCTCAGACTGATCTGATTTCAACTTGGCTTCTCAAATGGATTGTGACTTTGACTATGACGTCACTTGTAGCGATGGATTGATGATCTATGCTTTATGATAATAGCAGTGTAGAAGTCATTAGATTAGATTAGATTAGATTAGGGCAGATCAGATGAGGGTAGGTGCAAGTCCTTTCCGTTGCCATATTACCTTACCCCGATAATGTACATTAATTTTATGGGTGACTTCCATATGCGTCGCAGGTGCCATGGGGTAGAAATGTGTAAAAGTATTCTGCCATGGCAGGATTAGAACCCCAAACTCTGAATTGAAAGGTCAGTACACTAACCATTGAGCTATTGGCAATTGTTTACTCATGGATGATGACATTGCTTTAGTTTTAAATTGTGCATATTTGCTTCTGTCTTAGGAACATGTTTTCGCATATTGTTGTGATGGAGTTTTACGCCAACCAACCAAATGTGATTAAACATTACCGCTGTCGATGTAAAAACTATGCTGACCAAGACTTCTTCAAGGACTCTGAGCTGACAGTTATACGTAAGTCGCATTATTTGGCTGAGCTGAATACCAGACTACATGTCTATAAGTTGTATGTGTTGCCTATACTTGCTCTTCTACACTTGTCAGACTTGTAAAACCACAGACGCCCTAAATAAGGAGCTTGACCGCTTGAACATGTGCTTAATGCCTCAGGAAGATCTTGCACATTCTGAGGTTTTTTGAGCATGTCACACAGGTTTCGGAAGACCACAGAGAACCCTGTGGACCGCACTGAAAAGTGCTCTGAATGATTGGAAGGGATAACACCTCCAAACTAGAACCACTTGAATTAAAGTGGTTGAGAAGGATCTGACACCATGAAGTTCAGCCTTTGTTGAGCATGTTGGAATGTTAGGGACAAACACCTGGATGTTGATTTATTGACATGGGTACATTTAGCTGGGTTTGCCACCATAAACAATAGGAGAATATAATAGTATATAATAGAATAGAATAGTAGAATATATGAATATTGGTGTTTGTGATGTTTTTTTTACTAGCGGCTGAGCCACCCGTCTTTATTCAGCGGCCAAATGGCACTGCTGCCATCACCGTGCAGATGGACTACACTGTACGTTGCTTGGCCAGAGGTCAGCCAGCGCCATCTTACATCTGGTTCCACAACAGTAACGTCATTGATGACAGGAACAAATCCAGTGGCTATATTCTGTTACACAAAAACACTGAGTAAGAAGTGTCCTTGTGGTACAAAAGTAAAGGTAGCACACTTGTTTACACACCTTTATAGAAATTCCTCAGAGGCATTGTCTTGAAATCGGAGGATAATGTGGCTGAAGTGCAAACCGCAATCCAAAGAGGACAACTTTCATAACTTTCCACCTTCCATTGGTCTTCATTTACCGACCAATTAAGGATGGAGGGCTAAGGGGTATCGGGTAGCATCGCATTTCAGCATTTCATAGACGGTCAATTGTCAAAGCACTAATTTGGCTTAATGCTTAGCTTTACTTTCTCTGATCATGTTGTCTCTACGAAACCTCAGAAACCAAGTGGCCACCTATATATGTAGCACCTGCTGAGCAAACTCCATCTTACAGCCTGGGCAAGTTGTTCACATGCCCTTGTCTCTGTCATCAAGTAGTATATTTTGGTACCAGCATAAGTTGTGTATGAGGACATAACACCACTCTGGGGAGCAGTGGACTTGACAAATTACCGCTGACAATGGATATAATTTATTCGTACTCATCGCCGCCAAATGGCGGGCGTCAGGAACTGATGATGATGATGATAAGTTGTGTAAAAACAAAGTCTTGCCTCATATCCAAGATCGTGGGATCATCCATTGCTGACTTAAGGGCTGAAGAATGAGATTTCAGTGCCTCCTATATTTCTCTATGGGAGCTCTACATTTTTCTTTACGTAGGCTGCTATTAGCGCCGTGTATTGCATGCTCTCTGTTCTGTTAGTAGTTCAGATTTATGTCTTCTGTCATTTGTGTTCTTGTGAATTGTTTCAATTGCATAACTGTAACTGGTTGCGGTTTGTCAACCGCATAGTTTCAATAAACGAAAATATTATTATAAGAAATACATACAAATTGGTTATTTTGTAAGGCATTTTAAATAGCATTCTAAATAAGCATCTTGTAAGGTATTTTGAAATTGAATTTTATTTTCATCAGACTGAATATCCGAAATGCATCCGTTTCTCATGCTGGCGTCTACACGTGTGGGGCATCAAATCGTGAAGGATCTGTTTATGGCAACCTTACTCTCTTTGTTTCAGGTCAGGAAAAAATTGCTTCCATCTGAGTAGATTTCAGTTCACACAACTTTACAAGAATTTTTTAAATCTATTTATTTATGTATTGCACTTATTACACACACACACACACACACACACACACGCACACGCACACGCACACGCACACAGTCAGTAAATTTGAATCAGAAGCATGAGTTGAATGTTGCTTAGACAGGCTCTTTTAAGTATTGATATGTATAGATATTATTATATGGATGCCATTCAGTGTGCTTATCCTTTTTACTCCGCATTTCTGTCTTATCAGATGGTCTCTTCTAATTGACCAGAATGTTGAATAAATGTTTTGGAGTGCTATTATCGATTAATGCCTAGTACATTATTAAAATGGTGCTGTAAAAGTTCAAAGGTATGGTGCAGTGATCTCTGTCGCATGCCTGACCCTGGCATTTTGACCTGTAGCCAAACCTGACTTTACCTGCCTGGTGATTTTGTTTTAACTGAGCACTTATAAATAAGCTGGTTCACATGACTTGACCTGTTTGGGAGCTGTAGAAATCTTGAGACTATGAAAATGGTTTCGACAATGTAAGGTAAGCTAAGGTAATGTAAAATGAGGCACAGTAAGGCATGGTACTGTAACAGTAAGGTAGAGTAAGATACAGGAATGTGAGCTACATTCATTACAGTGAGTTAAAGTAAGGTAAAAATGAAGGTATCCACATACTTTGAGTCAACTTTACATTGCAGTGGTGTTCGTGATGATTCTAGTGGTGCAGTAATTATTATCATGGCAGTAAATTGTTTCATTTGCACTTATCATCGAATGTTACTGTACTATGAAGCTATTGTAATCCATATTTATAATGATTATGTAATTTATGTTGAATTGGTACTTGACAATTTGTAATAAAAAAGGGACAGCTCTATAGAAATTTCAATGACTTGTGTACAGTGATCGAAAATTTCTTTTGTGACTATGGAGCATCAGAGACATTTTTCCTGATGTTATCTGTGTTTTATATATATATATTTTTTTATGTTTCTTTGTTGTCTGGCTTAGTAGTGCTAATTATTAACCAGTTGATGATGATGTTTTGTTGGCAGATGGCTCGCCACCTGGTACGTTGGCTTCTGGATATATTGCGCTGATCGTCATTTCGGTTCTGGCAATCGTCGCTCTCATTGTTGTAGGTGGACTTGCTTGGAAGAGGCGCCACCAGACAAAGGTGAGCACTAGAACAGTGTTTGGTAACATGTATTTTTTTTATCTAAAGATTTATATAGCGCCTCTCTCAGAATAACTATTCAGAAGTGCTCTCAGCACGAAAAACCCCAGGAAAAAAGAAACGTCTTTGAAGAACAAGAGACCAAAGAGGAAAAACTAGTCATTAGTTTAGCCCTTAATGTGGGGGGAAGGTCATTCCACCTAGAGGGACCAACCACAGCAAATGCCCGGCGTTGAGCCAAGGCATATTATGTAATGTAATATAGTATGAATCTCTCGTCAGTACACAAAGGCCACATCAGATAAACCAGGTCATATTTACCGGGATAAGGTCAAGGTTACAAGGGCCAAGTTGTTGAGGTCAGTTTGATGCCAAGTCAAAATCCTGGAGGATGATAACAGTTACAAGTTTGGCAATTGTGGAGATGGTAAATGAAGGTATTGGTAAGACTTCTGTAAACATGTCTCTGTAGGATCTCTGCAGAGGCGTCCTAGACAGCCCCTATCAGTGGACCTGTAGTGGGTCTGCATCATTCCATTGTGGCATAAACGTCAGTTACATTAATCACTAATTCTGATGATTTTATCTTTGACAGTACATAGCAGTACCATATGACATTACCCTCCATCCAGATGCCGTTGCTCAGTACAATCCAGATCTTCCAATCCACGAACAGGTCGACTGTTTGGCTTATGATCAAGCGTGGGAATTTCCCAAAGAGTGCTTGAAGTTTGGTAAGCCAATTGCACGTGTATTATGAATTAAACACATGTAAATAAAATAGTACTCTTAAAGTCCCTCGTTTTGATGTGGAAAAAATGTGGAATTTATCAGATAATGATAATGATTTTGTATAAATATGTTATTTTGTTAGATTTTATATATTTTATTATATTATTTAAGCTACATAGATAAACAAGTTATTTTGAATAAGAAGCAGAGGTCAGGCCTTGTGTAAGATTGTACCTTTTTATGTAGCTCCTGTTGGCTGTTTGTGTTAGCTTATTGCCATTGCTGTGAAATCATTTAGTGCAAAAGAATATTATGTTTTAATTTTACATTGTTTTAATTTTTATGTTTTTATAAGTTAATTTATTTGATTCATATGTCATTTATTATTTGTCAGTAGAAATACTTAAGTGTTAAATCACATATGTGGTGATTAATTAGTTATGATTAATTAATTGACTTAATTGGACACGATGTCTAGCTGAAGTACCACTAAAGGAGATGTTTTGCCTCTTTATTAACTTGCACGGAATTAAGTTTCATTTTACTTTTCCTGAACATATTTTATAATTAATATTAATTAATTATGATCAATCTAAATTAATTAATTGATATTTCAGTCAGTCAATCAATTAATAATTTTGTTAAGTGGTGTAATTCAATGTGTTAAAGTTTTCTATAACATTAGGCAGTACAGGTTTTATCCTGTTCAGAAGACAATTTCATCAGGTTTAAGATTTGAACACAAAGTCTAAAATACCATTGTCAGAGATTTCCACATTTTACCAATGCATCTGTTAAGTGCAACCAATTAATTTTATTTCATTTTCATACAGATATCGTTCTTGGCCAAGGTGCATTTGGGAAAGTTATGAGAGCTGAAGCCTATGGCATAACTGAATCTGAAGACAAAACGCAGGTCGCTGTAAAAATGGTCAGAGGTACGGATTAGCAGATAATATGTTGTATGTACACGATCTAGGAGTTCAGCATGCGGCTCACCAGTTGCTTAGCTACATCCATCATCTGAGGTCTTGAGCAATGTATCGGTGGCGCAATAGAAGTTCTCGTATCATTATGTTATAATTTTTATTTTAAGTAGTGATTAATTACCAATCAATCAATCCATTTTTTGTAGTACTATTTTATTATTGATTTTAATTTTATGATTTGTTTAAGTCAGAATCAATCAGTTTTTCACTTCAGGACCATTTTGCATAGAACTACTTTGTAGCACAGTAAATTTTTGTTGCTGGTGTCTTAAAGGTCACCCAAATGGGACCCACTGTTACCCTAGGCTATTACTATAATGCACTTCATGCAACCTTAAAAAGAATTGATGTATTGTAAGCAAGTGATGATGGTTTAGTGTTGAACAAACAATTCATACAACATCCAGGATCTTACCCTACCTTAAAAGAAACATAGCAAGAGTCTGAGATCTAACTGCGTCAGAGTTATAGACTTCAAATTTGCACTCCACGCCATTTCCTGGTTAATGCACCAACAACATTATTACTTTTAGCACTTTATTTTGTGCTCCCATATTTCACGAACATGTCCGCCATCAATAGCTACTGCTAGTCATTGTAAATTTAAGCTTATAATGTGGAATATGTTTCTTCTGATTGCAATTTCTCTGCTCTTTTTTCACAACAAGAAAATAATGACAGAAACTGGGAAGACAAGCATTGGATTTGATGAATGATCTAAAGAAATAGATTACTTATTCATTTACATTGTTGCAAAACAGCTGGCACAAGAAACTGATATTCATGCCAGTTTCATCTTTCTTTCTGGTTCTATACTGAAGGTTGATATTCAGTCTTTTAGCTTTATGGGTTATGAGTTGTTTCTTATGGAGTGAAGATCTGCTTTGCATAATTATTAGACATTGGGAATCGTGAACAGCTGCAATCTCTGCTCTCGGAACTCAAGATTCTGATCCATGTCGGTTCTCACCTCAACATCGTCAACCTCCTTGGTGCTGTCACTATTGAGCTCAACAGAGGTGCACTTCAGTTTATTCTATTCATTTATTTATTTATCGTACATATTACATACACAAGGTCAGTAAATCCGAATCTGAGGCATGAGACAAGTGAGCATGAACAACATGATCAAGTTCATTACATCGAGTTTGCTTTAAGTAAGTAAGTAAGTAAGTAAGAAATCCTTTAAAAAACCAATTTCAGGCTCATACTCATAATCATTGGATTCCAGACCCAGCATTCTACCAAATAGAGCATGTACCATAATATATTCAATTAGTGAATAGTTTTCTGACAATGTAGTAAAAATAGAAAAAGAATGAGGTTAACCTCTTGAAGTCAGCCCCAAGATTTTGTCATGCATATGAAGTATTTTCAACTTCACCATCTTAGCCTTAGCATATCAGCACAAATGGTCATTCTTCTCTTAGAAAGAACAAGGCATTGTACAAAAGTATATGTGAATTTAAATTTGCCAGTCAATATTTTTCATGTGAATATCTTAAAGCACATTTAAAGTTATGTGTTTGAAAAGTATTCGAGCATTCTTCACATCTCCAGGGATTCTATTGTACACAAGAGCACTGCAGAATAAACATCGGATATCACATACAATGTTTCAGTTGTCTTTCAGTTTTTCAGATATTGTTACACAATAATTGTGAAACAATGTACTTTATGTTTTCACTAAGTTAGTTGTTTAAGGTATTTGTTAATGTTGAAGAAAGTATTTGTTTATTGTTTGGGTTATCTATGGTTATTATAAATTGTATATGCTTACTATGTCATCTTTATTATCTATGGCTACTTTTCTTAAAATGTATGGTTATTATGTATTTTTTATTGTTGTTTTTATTATCTATGTTTACTTGTTTATATTTGGTTAGTTTCCAACGTTCTTTTTATATTTTCTGCTATATTTTTGGTTGTCTCTGTTATTGCGTTATTTCTGATGTTTTCGGTTCTTAGGTGCATTGTATGTTATTGTTGAGTACTGTCGTCATGGTTGCCTTCGTGAACATCTCATAAAGAATCATTCAGCATTTGATGCAACAGACAGCAACACGACAAAGGATGGAGCTTACTCAACAAGCATCAAAAATGAAGACTCAGGGACCGCTAAATACGTCAATTCCCCAACTGAAGTGAAGAAGACTTCCACTGCACTGGGAATCAAAGATCTTGTGTGCTTTGCTTACCAGATAGCCAGAGGAATGGAGTACCTCGCTTCGAAGAGGGTCAGAATGCAGTCTATATGAGCAGGCTATTGCATTGTAGTGTATTGTATTTGATCATTTATAAAGCACTTCTTACAGGCTATGTATGGTATGAATGCAAGCATTAGACTCTGCTTACAATATAGATCCAATATTTCAACTTAAACAATGATTTTACTAAGTTATTTTCTTTCAAAGTAGAATTGTTTCTTTTATCCCTAACAGTACATACACCGAGATCTAGCAACTCGCAATGTTCTTCTCGCAGAAGATCAAGTCGTCAAAATATGTGATTTTGGTCTTGCCAAGGACTGCCAGAAATACAATGAATATCATAAGAAATCAGACGTAAGTTGACATCTTTCCATATAGAGAAACTGTTTGCATCCTTGTTAGGACATAATTATATTACTTTTGGTCGTTATTTGTATGTATGTTCATTCATTCATTCATTACGAAGTTTTATATAGCGCCCCTTCAAGGTTACTACTCAGGAGCGCTCCCGACCCCAGCACGGCTGAAAACGACATTTTTGAGGCAAGTATAGAAAGATTCAGAGAGTATTCTGGGATGCAAGCGCAGCGTCAAAGGGAGCCCGTATGTATGTATGTATGTATGTACATACGTATGTATGTATGTATTTATGTATTTATGAATGCATGCATATATGCATTTATGAGAACCTCTTGAGAACCTCTTCCAAAGCACTCCTGACCAGCCTAATTATGTTAGAATTCATTAAGAACTGTAGGTCTAACTGTAGCCAGTAATGCTCAAACAACTAAACAAATCCTGCCTCTACAGAACTCATCAGTAACGTCGTCCTGAAGTAGAGAGGTCATTCCCCCGAGACATAAGCATGACACAGCGATCAACTGGTTGGACACCTGCTTTTACCTTCCAACTTTAATTGATACCTTGTGATTGCAGAAGAAAACGTCTGCCACCTTCCCATATCTCTTAACCTAAAACATAACATTAACTGTCTCCCCTTCTGGTCTCCCTCAGTCGGATTATGGTCCTTATTTGGTATCACTGGACACCCTCTGACTTCATGAAGCACCTGTGAATAATCTGTTGCCCTGCATTTACTTTACTAAGTGGCACTTTGGATTTTTTTATTTTACGATTATGATAATAAATAAATAAATAGATTAAATGTATTTGCTGCAGACACCAATTCCTGTGAAGTGGATGGCCATTGAATCTTTGACTCATAAACTATACACAACAAAAAGTGATGTGTAAGTTTAGGTGTAAATGTCACAAAATAACTTGAACATTACTTAGTTATTATATAAAATCTTGCAACTCCTTAAATATGTAGTGTTACTGTTGACTAATTTAGCAATTTTTATTGCCAGTTATTATTATTCTTGTGCCATAAACCTCAGTCAGAGTGTATTGACTAAAATAACCGACTAAACTGACTAAATAAACTGACTAAAATAAATCTATATTTTCAGAATCGTTAAGAGACGTAGAGTGTTGTATAAATAACTAGGCAATACAACTGCAACTAACTTTAGCAGAGAAATAACTTTCCAATGAATTAGTTACATAAAGTAACAATTACATGAGAATTATTTTGCAATTTATTTATATGATATTTATTGCAATTTTATTCTTACTATGTTTTCTTGTAGGTGGTCATATGGCATTCTTCTTTGGGAGCTCTTCTCTCTTGGTAGGTAGAAATTAAAAAATTTCTAAAGTAATCTGAATTCCAAAGACCCTGACCATTTCAAGTAAAAATGTGGTTAGTTAAGTTTAAATGATTAAAATAATTATGTGTGTGATAGTTTTTTGCTTTGCACATGTTACATCTGCAAGTTCGGTAAATCTGAATGTGAGGAGTGAGACAAGCATGTGCAAATTACCGGTACATGTTGTTATATGAAGTGTGCTCAGCAGCCTCAAAGCGACCATCTATGGAGTATAGATCCAGTGCACTACCGAATGGACCACAAAGCTACAGTGCTACACGCAATGAAAATGCCAACAGTTGTCAGTGTAGTGATTCTTCTCATATTCGCATTTATCTCTCGAGTTTTCTTAAATGTATTTTATGGCGATAGTTAGGCCATAGTGGATATATGTTGCTTATAATTATAATGGCTAATATCAATATAAAGACCGGCATTACAGAACATAATTATATTAAGTTAGGCCACGGGGAAGACTGCTTACCATGTACTGGATTAACATGGAAAGCAGTGACTCAGTTGGAGATATTTGAACTAACCGACGTCACTTGATTGTTTGTCATAACCAACTGTTGTTCATATAAATCAGGGTTGGGCAAACTACGGCCCGCGGGCCAGATCCGGCCCGTCAACGCTTTTTATCCGGCCCGTCAACGCTTTTTATCCGGCCGGCCAACACATTTTATCTGGTCCAAACAATTCTTCAGAAAAGTAAAAAGTCATAAAACTCAGACCGCAAAAAGAATTCCTCATGCTGCTTTCTTAAATGCTATTCCGGTGTGTATTATTCGCATCTACTTACATCTGTAAACAAACATTTTCAACTCTGAAGATAAGCAAATCCAAGTATAAATCTCAGTTAGCTGATATAAATTTGATCTCGATAATACGAATGTGAACTTAGTCTCTCGAAGCCGTTATTATCAGCTTCTCCAGCTCCGAGTGGTTTCTCGCTCTCTTTCTCGTGATGCCCTAGTGGTTCTTGTGTATGCTTTCGTTACTAGTCGAATTGACCACTGTTGATCGACTCTCGTTGGCCTCACCTTGGAGTTCTTGGGCGACAAGATCGGGTTCACATGTGCTCGGCTGCTTGGCTCATTGTGCGAATTCCCATTCGCCTCTGTCTTTTCCTACATGCGCCATGTGTTGCACTTGCTGCCTGTGGTTTCCTGCTTTGGTTTCACGCTGCACCCTCGGCTGTGCTCTATCTTACCTCTAGGGGTGATCGCTGCCGCCCAGTGTCCGACATTGTAGCAGGCCTTCCATCTGAAATGACCTACAATCGGAGCTGCGTTTGCTACCTCTGACCAATCTAACTGGGTTTTATAAATCACTGAAGTCTTTTTTTAATTAACCGTGGCTGGGCTAGGAACACTATGAGTAGGTTTGTTGAAGATGAGCTATATAAGTGTCCAGAATTAATTAATGCAACCAGTGCAATCACTCTGGATTAAGGGAAAATTGTTATGCATGTTCACAGTTGCATACAACTCACAAGTTACTGCCAAAGTACAATTAATTTTAAATCGGTAAATTTTTTAAATTTTAGTTGTTATTGAAAGTTTGAAATTTTGTATCTGGCCCCCCGAATTTTTTTGGCATTTAATGTGGCCCAATGTGCCAAAAGTTTGCCCACCCTTGATATAAATGTATGCATCAGAGCTGTGCTGGTCTTGAGTCGTATGTGAATGGAGTACTGCCTGGATCTGACGTAGTTGGTGAAATCGTGTTTGCGAAACACTTTTCGTTGGCTCAGAGAAGATCAATTCCTGGTCCAAAGTCATGCACATTAGTAGAGAAAGAGTGACTAGGAAACAATGCTGCAGATTGTTTTGATACTTAGAGATCTGTTCACAGGTACCAAGCCAGAAAACAAAAACAATGCTTTCCGTTTGTTAATAAAATAATTATATTCGTGTATTGAGAATGACAACTCTGATTGGCACACCGCAATCAGGTGCAATGTCGTAGAGTTTAGAGAAATAATAGATGCTTAGCTTTACATTGTGCAGTTGACCATAATGTTCAAATAAGGAATGGGCTTTGTCATTGAACACTAGCATAGAGGACTCTAGGTATGAAGTTTTCATTGTATTTGTTAATGTTAATTTTTCCTCTGGACAACAGGTGCAAATCCCTATCCTGGAGTTGACATTGATGAAACTTTCGTTGATAGACTGAAGAAAGGATACCGGTTGCCAAAGCCAAAATACAGCTCTGAGAAAATGTGAGATTTTTATTAAGTCTTATTATAATCAACTGATGGTACATGAGTGCCCTTCCACAAAATTGTTGGATCGCTTCAATTATTCAGTGTAGAATATCACATCTGCAGTGGAACTTTTACACTAGATTTTTGTTTGTTTATGAATATATTTTGAACCAAACTGATAAAATCCCGACAGAGTGGAGAAGTATTCTATGCAAGGGTAAGTGGAGTTCTGAAATGGCTAATCTGTGCAGCTGTCTGGCTCATCAAACAACTTCATCACCATCGTTATCATCATCATCTTCATCATCATTGTCATCCTATGACATCATAACGTGGTAGTGTTAGTAGTAGTAGTGGTAGTAGTAGTAATAGTAAATTAGGAATTGAGTGAAAGAATTAACAGCAACAACAGCCTGCCTCAAAGTCCACAATAATTTTGCTGTATTCCATTTTTTCAGCTACGACATCATGCGTCTTTGTTGGGAAACAGAGCCTGAGATGCGTCCGAATTTCTCACAGTTGGTCCAGGCATTTGATGATCTTGTAGAATCCAGTTCTAGTCAGGTTGGTTGTGATGTAGGACACGTACTGCCTTTAAGGAACTTTCAAAAGCACTGAACTTATGGCTGTTTAAGTGATGTAGACAGACTCGAATAAAAGGTATTTCTAAATGTATACTGAGCAGAGTACATAATATAACAGTAGGTGGTATGTGCAGGGGAAGATTGTACTGAAAGCACAGAACCATCCATTTGTATCCTTTACTTATTTACTTAGCAATTTTGTTGTTGTCACTTGCTTTGGTTAATTGTTCACTTAAGAAATTGATTTTCTGATGAAGCAGTCTTGTAAAATTATTAATAAAACTGTCAACGCGCATGCAAAAAATTACTTACAGTACTTTTTGCTAGAGCTGATTTATACATGTTTGTTAAAAGTACGATAACTTTGTACTTTTGTTTTCAATGTAGAACTATCTTCTTCTGTTGGAGGAGTCGGCAACTCGCTCGAACTACCTTCGAATGCGAGGAAGTTCGTACTACCTTCCAATGAAGAAAAATCGAGCGTCCCCAACAAACGACTCTTTAAGGGAGTCTTCGTATGTGGCACCTCCTCCTACAGGAGGGTCACTAGACTATACAATCGCGGCACCAGGCAGCCCAGACACGGTATCTCCAAGTACTACAAGCAAGACATTACCAGCTAGCTCTGAGGATGTGAAAATGTATTGGAATGATGATGCAATACCGTCTCCGTCCCTTTCGGACGACTCGGGGAAGGGGAATGGTGGGAATATGAAGGAGAGACTGGCAGCAAATTCAGGTGAAATGATCCCACTTTCTAAGAAAGCAAGTTCCAGTGGTGAAGCTCCGCCTAGCAAAAATTATCCAGGAGAAAGCAGAAACTATGAAAACAATCCTCTGCTGACTGTAGACAAAGACAGCACTGTAGGCACATGAAGAACTGCGAGGACAAGGGAATTTGTGCATAGGATGATGAAATGTAAAACAAGGATGAAGGCGATAAAGATAGAGAAGGCAACAAAGATAAAGGTAACACTTGTTTGCACAACTCTGTGGAAATTCCCCAGAAGCGTGGTCATGAGGGCAAGGTGCAACCAAGACTAGGTTGTGACCGATTCTTGAATCCAGGGGCTTCTATCCCTATACAGGGCGGGCGCAAGTTGAGCCCAGTGAAAAACAGGGGGCGGACTGTTACTTTTCAATTTTTATCACACTTTCTACTTTCTAGATTTTCTAAACAGACGAGTCTGTTTTAGCTTGAACCTTATGATGCTTATCGTATTGTGAGCGACTCTCCTCTCCATGCCTGGCATGCCATAGGGCCTAATGCATTAATGCTCGACTAAAGTTGAGTAGATTTATGAATTTGTTGCATTTCGGCGATTGCGAATGCCAGATTTTAATCTACTTAATTCACACCCGTTGACTCGCATGCTTATACAATAGGCCTACATTAAACAACTTTAGCATTGCATTGGTATCCCTTGTCATGGTCAATTTACAATTGAAGTTGGATTGATGAAAGTAATTGTTTGCCTAAATGGAAGCTGGATTGATGAAAGAAATCTTCGCATAAATAGAAGTTGTATTGATGATATTTTAGCAGACGAAACCTGTGAATATTACAGACACATTTTATCTAATCAGAAATGAGCTAAAACGTCGACAATATTGGATCTCGGAGAGAGGGGAAGAGGGGAGGCCCGGCCGTGGAGGGGGAGGGGGGAAGAGGAAGGATTGAGCCCGGTTGCTTAGGGGGAATAGAAGCCACTGCTTGAATCAGACGGTTTGCACCGGATTTTGCCCTAAAGCTATTAATGGGAATCAGCATATCCCAGGACTACCGATACAAATACCAAAAGAAGTAATATTTCTGACCAAAGACAATTCCCTTTTTCATTAATACAAAAAAAATAGTAACTTGTTTTGGCAACCTCCTGCGGTAATCTTTAATCTTTATCATTGAAAGTCCGTGTAAAATAATAAAATTGTGAGTCGACAAAATGACAGACAGTCGGGCTTTTGAGTAACAAACAGTGCCTAGAACCAAATACAAATGAATACTGCCGATTAATCGGATCCGGAATCGGCGAAAAAGCAGAGCAACTAATCGGAAACGGAAATCAGCAAAAAAAATGCGTCAGTCAGTCAGTCACACCCTAACCAAGACCATTGCAGTCCAGTGACAGGATAGGTATACGATCAACAGGATGGGTAAGAGCAACAGGATGGGTGTGAATAACAGGATGGGTATGAACAACAGGATGGGTATTGTCAACAGGAGAAGGAAAAAGAATGCGGCTGTCAGGATGTTGATGCTGAAAACGGAGGAAATGTTTTGAGAGAATCTCAGAGCATGGTAGGGCCTATATGGTCAGTGTAATCAATATCATTATAGGCCTATCAAAATTTTTGTAAAGTAGTAAAAGGCTGCTATGCAACCTGCCGTCAACAGCTTCTTGTCCTATATCTGCTTCTGTTTCATCAATGGTTAAAGACTATTATTTTTATCGTGTTTTGTGTTCTCAAGTTAGGAGCATTTTGGTGAGTTTTCTAGGCGAGGCACTTTATAAATGTGATTACGACTACGATCGTAATTATTAGAAACTCGTACAAAATGCACTCGCCCGAGCTGTCACCCAGGACACCCAAGCATCATCATAAAATTATGGTTCCCAAAATTCCTATACCTGCTGGGCGTGCTGGCATTTATTAGAAGTGTCAGGTTTCTAAATTCTCCCCAACAAACTGTGAACTAGATTCTATTCCCACGTCTCTTCTCACAGATTATGCCGCTGTCCTCGTTCCTACTATCACCAGAGTAGTAGACCTCTCTCTCAACTGATCACTTTACCCACCGACTTTAAAAATATTCATCCTCAAGAAAGCTAATCTCAACAAGGAAATCTATCTAGCTATCGTCCGAAAATTTCCTTTTTATCTAAGGTTAATAGAATGCCTCCTCGTGCCTCCATGTAGCTACGCCTATGGTAACTTCCTTTCATCCTTGACACTACACCTCTGTGTCATCTCATAAAATCATCGACCGTGTACTGGATTAACGGATTAACAAATATGCAGTTACATTATTATGGTGTTTTCTGTTTCAACGGACTTGTTGTAGAGGGCTACATGTGTTATTGACCAGATTGAGAAACTTTTTTAAGGGTTATGAATTGATTGATACCTACTACATTCTCACAATAATTATATTGCAGCCGACTTCGCTTTATGTGCATAGCCTCGGGACTGCCTTCAACCTATGCACTTAACCGACTTCTGCACTTAACCGACTTCTGCACTTACAAGAAGTTCACATGCACTATGTAAAATTGACTAAAATTAATGTATTGGTACATATACTTAATAACAGAGATGGAGCCTACATCCTGTAATGCCTCCAGAAACCATGCAGTTACGTCACCTGCTGATACGGACCACAGTGCGGCTAAGAGAGACCACTGGACAACCGGAATCGTTTGCTGTCCACGGGCGAACTGCCTAGGAGGTCAGAATGCTCTTAGCTGCCTATGCAATTAAGCGGCATTGATATACACAGAGCAGTGCACAACGGTCCTGTAGTTGGATATGCATTTAGGGGATTTATGCACACAACCCGAGCGATATGCACATAACCCGAAGTTGTTTTCCATTGAGTAGGCTTCTTGAAGAGGCGCTATATAAATTCCTGAAATGAATTAATTGAAAAACCCTATATTAAAACGGGACTGGCACATGCGGATAATGCACTTAGTGGTGTCGACTGTATAGCGCCATGAAACTTATAAGATTAGGCTGCTGTATATATTATTGGCTAAGACTCAACTTTCTTAACACACCGCTGAATATTGGAAGCCACGAGCGCGTGAAGGCAGTTAAAAGGACAACCGTAGTAGGCTACAGCAAAATATTCCGACGTTCTTGAAATCAACTCCAGACTTTACTCAGACATCGAAGATGCTGTGAATTGTAAACGAGGGTTAATTACAATCGCGACAGACGATCAATGAAACGCCCAGCGCCCCCGGGGGCAGGCCAGGCCGACTGATGATGAACTGGGAAGGAGTGCGGGCGGCCGGCGACCCTGGAACGTCCGTCCGTCCTACCCCACAAGGAGGTCACAGATTAACAACACAGATGTTGCGGATCAGATAGACACGAACTGTCCGACCTTAATTAATCAGCGGCCAGATCAATCGGTTCACGGATTCACCTTTCTTTTCGCTTTGAAATCAGTCGCGCATAGAAATGGCCTAATTGAAATGTAATCACCGCAGAAACATTAACCCCGAGGAATATTCCGACTTCGTCTTTTCGCCCGCTCAAGAACGTCTGCAGGTCAACGTCGCTGCTATGCTCCTCTCAATCTCTGTCTGTCTGTGTCTCTGTCTGTTGCTCTGTCTGTCTGTCTGTCTGTCTCTGTCTATCTGTTGTCTGCCTGTCTGTCTGTCTGTCTGTCTGTCTGTTTGTCTGTCTGTCTGATTGGAGGTGCAGTGGCAAGGGAATCCGATCACCACATTTTGAGGAGCATAACCTCCAAAAAGTAAGTAACTATAGGCCCCTAAAATTGATTATGTGTGCCTGTTTCAGTAGGTTATTATGAATGAAGAGGGATATTAAATGGTTTGCAAGTTACTCGCCATCCCATTATTCGTCTATTTTGCTCAGACCTATTCATTTTCCTTGTATCTTTTTCTTTCCTCCGATGTGTTTTGGACCGAGTTGCAGGTTTGGAGGAGGATTGGAGGATATTGAAGTAACAGAGTGGTAAAATGAGAGGCATAGAAGTACATTAAAACAAGATCAAGCAGTTTTCGGCACGGTATGGAGACTAAAACAGTGATTCAGTGCAGAGAAGCTGATCTACAGCATTGTTTTCAGACATTGTTGGCAGTTAAAAGTGTTATTGTCCTTTTAATATGCCCCATGATAAAGGTTATTGAGACAATGGTGACAGTATACAGGAATGCTATTTATCCCCCCCGCAATAAATGAGATAATGTTAGCAGATAGAAGTGTAATTTTCCTCCGCAGTAAAGACGAAAATGCTAAAAAGGAGTTAAAAGTGTAACATGTCTCCCGAGTAAATGAGTTCCTGCTGCAGTTCCTTTTGGCAGGATCGACGAGAAATCCGCTTTTTCCATCCTCTCCGAAATCCAGTCAGTGGGTTTCTTCCGAATTGGTAACTGCAGTGGACAGTTTTGTTATTACGGCCTGCACGATGAAACCTCATGCGAATTAAAGGTCTACATTCGAGGGTCTCGATCTCACTGACAATGCTGGACTGGCTTAATTAAACCACACACCTTGTCAAGTTGTCAGTCTGTATACGTTCTTGATATTGACTGGCATCTTGTAGGCTACTTCATTGACGTAAAAATATCTTGATAATTATCGATGGAAAGCTTGCTATACCTCCGTCCCATTCATTAACCCTTTGCCGGCGGGAGGGAAGCTTCAGAAAGAGGGGAGTGGAATAGGAAGGAGTCGGAAGCATAGGCGCATGGCATCTGCCATCTGTGACGCCAAAGGCACAGAGAGCAGGGAACCATGCTGTTTCACACAAATATTTGGAAGTTATTTCGGGCTATTTACAGTTGATCCAATCAATTGCAAATGAAACTGATTTCTGGCTAAAGACAGACAGACAGACAGACAGACAAGCAGAAACAGGTAAGAACTAAGCATAGACACATAGACAAACATATGGTTAGGCCCTACACACGAGAGAGAGAAAGGTATAGCCATTGAGAGCCAATGAATGGGCTACCACGCTGACAGGCAAAATGACAGTGAAACAAGCAGACAGACAGACAGGCAAACAACAGATAGAAAGAGACAAACAGACATAGACACACAAAGAGAAAGAATACCTAATACATTACGCAGGATTGATTTGGACTGGTACTTAAGTCGCCGGCAGAAGCATCATAAGTTACATAGTCCGATAGGATTATATAATTATATGTATAGACTTAAAGTCTATGGCTTAGCTCTTAGGCCTATATACAATATACTGGACTTTAGGCCTATACATCTTAGGCCTGTTTGCTGCCACATGCCGATATACGTTAGCTCTTTGTCCTATTCACTTTAAGCCATATTACTATGTTTTAAGGTAGCCTAGACATACTGCGCACGTGGCCAAAGCGACACCATGTTTCTCTGAGTGTCACTTTTATAAAGTACCGGTAGTTGATATAATTTCGGATTTTGATCGATAATTTTCGTTAACTCTGACTTCTAATGCGATCTAATACGCATTCTTGACGTTATTTATTTTTGTCGCCGTTTTTTGGGTGTTTTGGACGTCATTATTATTGAGGTAGGCTACTTTCCATCATCCTGCTCTTCCACGCTGAGGAATTTCATGCAAGTTACATGATACAGGACAGTGTCAAGCTCCTTTAGAAAAGACCAAGAGAGTCTTTGTATTGTGTCAAACTCCATTTGGAAAGGCCAAGAGAGTCCGTGGTTTGTTGCTGACCGCTCTGCTGTGGTGACCATATATACAGGTCGTAGATGGTCAATAAAGCAGAATGTTGGTTTCAGTTGCGAAGAATGTCTTCCTCCACTGGCTCCACAGACCCCGTTGCATAAGGATGTCCGGGCGCAGCACCTTCTATACCATGAATCTGTGAGGGTTGTTTGTCGCTCATCTTCTTCCACTCTAAGTATACTATTGAACTCCGAACATCGATCGTGTCTGCTCTAAGCTCTGAGTGATAGTCCGTTGATTGCCATTGCTTTGTCTGTGGGAGTTCGCCAGTGCTAGTTGTCTGCGCTCGCTTATTGGAGAGCTTTTTCTTTTTAATGACCTAATATTATTTAGGTTGGCACGGGCAGCGCTTGTGTGAAGTAGGCCTACTTAAACGACGCACCAGTGTCTTCATACATACATACATACATACATACATACATACATACATACATACATACATACATACATACATACATACATACATACATACATACGTACATACATACTTATGTACGTACAATCGTACATCATACATACATACATACATACATACATACATACATACATACATACATACATGCATACATACATACAATACATACATACATACATACATACAATACATACATACATACATACAATACATACATAGTCCTGCATACATATATGACCTACATGTAGACCTATATACAACCGGCCTAAGTTCCTAGGTATCTAAGTACCTAAGTTATTAGGCCTATAGCTTAGGCATAGACCCATATACCAAAGGCCAATTTTTCTTAGTTCTTACGCCTATATACTTTAGGCTTATATTTCCAGAGGTCAATTAACTTATTTCTTAGGCCTATATCTTAGGCATATCGCATACTTACTGTATGATCTTGAGGCAACCTTTAGTAAGAAGGGCGATATCAAAGATCAGTTGTATTGTATTGTATTGTAAGGATCCTGAGTGGCCGAGTGGGTTGGTAGCCCGCTCGTCACGTCGGCGCCCCGAGTTCGCTTCCCGGTCGGGTCGGTTTATCAGAGATTAATTTCTCGGATCTTTACTGCGGGTGGCTCGGTCGCATTATAAACGTGGAGTACAATACAACACACAATACAACACATCACAATACAACTGGGGCGCGGTGGTTTAGGGGTATGTTCGGTGCCTTGCAGCTGGAGGGTTGCGGGTTCGAATCCACCTCAAAGTCGCCGCGTAGGGACCCTGGGCAAGTCCTTCACTCGCAATTGCTCATGCGCTTCGGCGTGAAACTCCGATTCAGCGTTCGCGCAGTAGTCGGGAGCGCCTCTGAATGGGAAATCTGGTAGGGGCGCTATAACAAGTGTTCAAATACAATACAATACAATTGTATATTCCTATGCTACAGTCCTATACATCTTATACAGCTCTCACTCTTATAACTTGAGCGTATACTCCTATTCTCAGACTTGAATACTTTAGACCTAAATACCTTAGACCTGTGTACAACGCCAGACTTCGGCCAATCTTAGACCTATGTAACCATCTATGCCTAAGCATATTCCCATTAGGTCTAACTCCGCACAGCAATGACGTCCTGTGACCCCCGGCGTTCTTGTGGGTATAAATCTAATTAGCATAGAGGTCAGCGCTAGGTCACCGTCTCCTTCCTTCTCTCGCGCACTCATAATCATCAGCTACGTCTAATACGTATTACATAAATGTTTCTCATCCGGTCGACTTCAAGGCGAACATTGAACTCGGGAATTTATGTCGTCATCTGACTGCCAACCCCGCTACAACCGAGGTCAAATGCTTAGCATTACTAAATCTCAGTCCGAATATGACCCATACCTGCGCACGGCCCCGCTATGAAGGTGACGGGTCTCTGCCTGCAATATGGGCCACGGCTTAATCCATTACACATTTATGCATAATTAATTATTGAAGTGTATGTACTATGTATGTGTGTTGGGACGCGGTGGTGTAGCGGTGTGTTCTGTGCCTTGCAACCGGAGGGTCGCAGGTTTGAATCTATCTCAAGCCACTGCGTATAGCGACCTTGGACAAGTTGCCAATCCATTATTGTCTGTTAGGAAGGCAACGGAAAATACCTCGCTCATCTAATACCCGGGTCGCATAAAATCCAATGGACCTGCCTTCGGGCAGGAACTCATCGTCATCATCATAATCGTCGTCGTCATCATCATCATCGTCATCATCATCATCGTCATCATATATGTATGCCGTTGTATATTATTATTTAGGATGCATTCATGTTTGTGTGTATGCATGTATGCATGTGTAGGCTACATGTATGTATAATTGTATATATTAGCCCGAAAACGCAGCATCAAGTCCTCATCAGGGTGACATTGATCGCATTCCTATTGGGTTATGTATTTCGAGACGACTTTGCATTCCATAATGATCCAGTGAATCTTTAAGATGCTAATCTACAAGAGTTTCTCAGTGGGGATGTAGTTAAGTCACCGACACGCTAATGCATAACAAAAATACCTTGAACGCCCACACAGTCCACGTACGTGGACTCTAAGTAGGAAACCCTCTAGAAAAGTTAGGCAAGCAGGTCGAAACTTATTAGTGAAATGTAATGCAAAGAATGGTGCGGTAAGCGAAGCAACTCTAATCTAATTTAAACTAAGTCAATCTAATCTACTCTGAGAACTTTTGAAGAACCATCGTATCAATGCTAAGGGTATCAATCGATGAGTCATCACTCCTAAGCAATATTTTATTGCATTGTATCTATAAATTTATAAAGCGCCTCTCACAGTGAACACCATTCAGAGGCGCTCCCAGTGCGAGAGACCCTGAGCGTGGTCTGAAGACAGCGAAAGGAAGCACCTGGACCACCGGTTAATATCAGAGAACGAGTTGATGTAGGGAGTGTGTGTTATCTGGGTGTATGCGAAACTTGAAGGTGAGGCCAAGAGTAATATCCAAAGCATGGAAACAGTCCATAGAGAAGTCAGAGAAGAGACGAGTTGCAAGACAAACAAATTTAAAGTGAACATAGAATTATTTGCAGAGCAAGCATTTGCGGGAAGAGAGTTTCAGAGTCCAGAAAGATAGGGAAGTTTACATTTTCATAGGCAATGTTTGCATCAGATTTTCCACGTAGGCAGTTCTCATTTCCTGTTTTCTAGTAGGTCATCCGCCGAGATCATTAACTGAATTCCTTCGCGCCCATTAGTTGTATACGCCGGGCAGCTAATGTTATCTTTGCCTTCGTACGTCGTCTCGCTACATTCACCAGCATCAGCAGCAGAAGCATCCTCATCCTGATAACGTACACGCTGTGTCCGGTGCCTTTGGCGGGGAGGCAGACATGCGCGAAGGGTGGCTATAGGGTCTTGTCGGCATCAGACCCCAACGGTCTGTGCCACGTCCGTCCGTCCGGCCAAGTCGTTGCTCGCGTCATTTGCTCTCTGATAAATAGAACGACTAGATGGATGCATGCATAGGATAAGGAAAAGGAAAAGGAGGAGGAGGAGAAGGAAGTAGAGGATAAGAAGGAGGAGGAAGATGGAGAAAGAAGTAAACGATAAGGAAGAGGAGAATAAGAAGGAGGAGGAAGGGGGAATGAAGGAGAGGATGAGAAAGAGGAGGAAGAGAAAGAGGAGGGTGGAAGAATGGAGGAGTGTGGATAGAAAGAGAATTGCGAGAAGGGCCGAACTGACACATGGAGGGGAGGCCAATGGAGAAAGAGGATGAAGAAAAGAAGGATTGATGAGGAGAATGATGGAGAGAACAGCATTAAAAGGAAGAAGTGGTAGAGGGAAAGACGTGGGAAGAGGAACAGGAGTATGGAGAAGGAGAGTGCATATGAAGGCAAGAGGGGAAATGAGGGAAAAGATAAGAAGAACGGGAGGACAACAGGACAGATAAGAGTGAGGAAGAAATAAAGGTTATTAGGAAGAGGATAGGGAAGAGGAGAAGGAAACGGAGAAAGAAGAACAGAAAGAGAACATGAGGAGAAAATGAGGACAGAGAACAAACGAGGACGATTAAACGGATAGCTGAAAGAAGGAGAATTGTGATGAAAAGGAGTAGCAAAGGACTCAGGGCCGTTTTAAGGTCGTCTTAGGCCCTAGGCACTCTTGCATTCGTAGACCCCAACTGCCAGCTCTGCATTGAAATTAAACGCATAATTGCGCATTGACATTATTTATTGACGTCATGTTTAGGCCTAATATGCATGATTCACGAACACACCCAGTTTTGATTTTGAATCTCAATTTACCTTTTGTAATGCTGATTGTTTAAATTTAACATCCTGGATATATATTACTAGTCTAATTAAATATTTCCGGTTTAACATTTACTATCTTTGGTCTGTTTAGTCTTTACAAAATGGCTTTCTTCAATGTCTCATTTTTACACTTCCGTAGGAACCTGAAAGGTTCGTAGGCCCTAGGCACACTGTGCCTAATGAATAAAACGGCCCTGTGAGGACTGGGGGAAGGAGAAGAAATTGGAGTTGGAGGAGCAGGCGGAATAGGGGAACTAAGGTCGTTGTCTCAATTAACCTGGCGTGCGGTCAGGCGGTAGGAAAGATGACCACTGCGCTCTGCAAGCCAGATATAGTCAAAGGCTACTCAGAAGGAAGACCAGCAGAAGAAGGAGGAGGAGGAAGGAGGAGGAGCTTTCAAGAAGGATGACTGGAAAGAAGATAAGGAGGACTAGATAGAGAAGGAGGAAGAAGGACAAGAGGAAGGAGAATAATCTGATCCCGTGTCAGCGGTTGCGCCTCTGGCCGGCGCCAAGCATATAAGCACCGGAATGCGGGTTTATATGTAATATACATCTGTGTGCAGACGTTATATTTACGCTTATATTTTTAATAGAAGTATGTATGTATGTTTGCATGCATGCATATGCATGTATATATGAAAGTAGGTGCGTAAACGTACGTAAGTATGTATGTTTATATTATACTATCACGCACATAGGTTAATTGCTATTCCGCGTGAGATCCTGTCGTCATTAGAACCTCGTCTTGCTCCTGCTCCCCTCCCATCCTATCCCCTGCCTCTGCTTTCTTTCCCTCTCCCTCCTTCTACACTTCCCTAATCCTCCCCTTATCTTTCGCCCCTCTTCCTACTCTTCCAACTTGCGTGCGCTCTTCAACTGCCCTCTCCTTTCCCCAGAGACCGACCCTCCTTGATTCCATCGCTCCTACCTCGGCCCCGCCCGTCCAGCCCATCGTACCGTCGGCCTCAACCGCCGTCTACTGGTCACAGGCCCTGCAGCCTACTTGATTCAGGCCTGACCACCACCACCAGACGTCTACATACATGCGTTAACGTCTGCATCAGCCGGCAGCAATAAGCAGGCTCCTCAACGACTATTATAGTCAGTCGTTAGGCCTCTATAGTACAATTGTTTCACTCAACTCTACCTGTAGATTGTTACCTGGATCTACGACTTCACCTCTGTCTTCGTCGACTTTATGCGATCGCTGCGTGGTTTCCTGACTTGGAAGAAAAAAGTTGTGAGGTTTTAGTAACAGTAACTTCTATGGTGGAGGAATAGCTGTGGGGTTGGAGGCTGTCATTCTGTATTTCATTGGCTTTCGAACCCCATGTTATCGAGGATGGTTTAGGTGATTGTTTATTGCTGAACGTCTGGAAATGATACGGAGAATTGAGCATCGGATAATAACGCCGTGGAAGTAAGGGCAAGTCCACAAACGATTTGTTAATATTGAGTCACTTTCAAAGAACTTCTTTCCGTTCTTCAAAATACTTTGTTACGACTTGTTTATATTGAGCTGCATTCGAAAAGTCGTCTGTTTTAATTAAAAGACGATCTGTTGCAATTTTTAAACAAGGTGCTCGAAAACTGGTGTTTAGAATGAAACTGGAGCTATACGAGCCGAAAGTGTTTCGCAAAGGATTTCTCTCGGAACAAGGAACTGCAGATTGTTGAGAGGTAGCGCGTATGAAACATTTACTTCGTCTGATATTTCTTAAGATTCTGATTTTCCTGCGAGGAATTAATTATCGACGTCTTTTCTGCCAGTCAGAGAGAGAGAGTGGCACAAGTCCGCACAACCTAATTCGGATATTAAACGTGATCTTCTTGCGGACAATTATTGAAGCTCTGTTTATGCCAACTCGTCAACCTTCATCCACGTTTAAGAGCTCGAGAGATTCACTCTTCTCAGTCATTTATGTACCGCAACTCTCGACTTCTGAACACAACAGGTAAGCCTAAGTATACGCCATTTTGTTGCCTATTATTTGTGCTGCAATCTTTGTTGACGTGCTTGTCTAGTTCAAATGCCAACGAATTAAGAGCTGAACTATAGATAGTTTGGCTACCTGGTTGTCTGATTGACTGACTGACTGACTGAAGTAAGTCCAGTCCGTCAGCCAGCCAGACTAAAGTATTGATTAAATGAATCAATGATTGATTTCTTGATTGACGCCTTTATTGAACACCTTAAAATAGTCGAGTTTGTGTTCATCGTTTGGGCTGTGATGAGAGATGGCAAAAGGTGAAACGGGTGGTACATTACGTTCCACTAAGTGGCTCGCTTAATTGCTTAGATTGATTTCAAGAAAACATCTTTGACGATATTGTGAAGTCTTGCAACCATAAATGCAAGACAGTTATATAGGTAAGGTTAGATGAGATGAGGTCAGGTGAAGTCATCTAAGGTCAGGCAAGATAAACACACCTATAGAGTAAAGCAACGTACGGTAAAGTAAGTTAACGTAAAGCAAAGTACTTAAGGTAAATGAGCCATGGTATAAGTAAAGCGAGGTAAAATAGGCCTACTGAAAGGTCAGACGAGGGTTAAGCTAACAAGACTATAGGATCACTTGTCTGAATTGAACTCCGAGCGCTGATCATCTGAAACAGACGCGTTACAGAAGGTTGGATTAGATTATGTTAAGGTTAGGCCAGATAATCCTGTCTAGGCTCCTTTCGGTTTCGTCGGAATGATCTTTAGAATTGACCGCGTTGTGCATCTGTTTTGGAGAGCATATATGCGCATCTGTTTTGAAGTGTTTTCGGCGGCCGACGCGGTTTTGGAGTGTAATTCTGATGTTGAAGATGTTTGGACCCAAGATTTTTAACCTCTGCTTGATCCTATTCTGTTTATATTAAACACCACAAAAACTAAGAACAATGAGCGACAATCAGTCTCTGGGTTACTTTTGTGCTGATTATACCCTAAATCTATATTTAATTTGAAATTTAACTCGTCACTCGCCTGTGCAGCTCTTGTCCACTGCTTTTGAGGAGGTGTGGTCTTGGACAGAGGCCAGTAAACTTCTTCCTAATCTATTGAAAGTGAATTTTGATACTATGCAGTCCACATCAACTAAAGAAGTTGGAAGGCATAAATCTTAGAAACTAGATAGCTCACTTGTTGCGCTGACTGATGCTGCTCGTAAATTTGACATATTTATACTGTCTCTTACTGTGCAAATGGCGTTTGTAAGTTTTCCAATATGTAGGCTACATTCGTAGCATGCTTAGAATTAGGTGTTGGGTCCACGTGCCTTTAGGGATACATCCCGCAAGTTTAATGTAAAATTTCAGATAAACCAAAGTGCGGTTATGCAGATGAATAAGTAAAGAATATATTTACCTAAACACGTAGGCTAGGTCTCAAGTCGCCTTGGCTACGTTAACTCGCCTATTGTTGATATCAGTAAGTATAACATGCTGAGACTCCAAAGGGTTCAAAACTCTTCGGCTAGATCCATAACTAGCCTATTACGCTAAAATATAACCAGTGTGCTTAAATCTTTGCACCGGGTTCCTGTTCAGCAAAGAATCTCTTTCAAATTGGGAATCATAGTTTTTAAACATTGAACTCTGGCCAACCACAAAGCTTAAAATAAGTCCTGACCCCTCAGACTTACCATTACTCTATTGAGTCTATTAGAACATCTTTATCTGGTCATACCTAAAACTGGAACTGTTCTTGTTGAACCCGGTTTTTTTCAGTTACTAGAAAATTTGCCTGTATCTGGTCGTGCTACTCAGTCGCTTAGGCACTCAGCTTAAGAATTGCCTTTATCGAATTGGGGGCGATGGGTGTGACCAATGCTCCTTTACCTAATTGATTATTCCTAACTGTTCATTTGCCAAATTTAATGCGTTTCTCATTTATAGTGCACGTTTTGTTATGTCTTCGTGTATGTTGCCTATAGTTATCCAACGTAGTTTCAACTTTCCATCATTTTCTTTCCCATAGAATCTTGCATGCAGTGAATTGTATTCACTTTTGCGTTTCCGGTTCGTATCTCGGAACGTCATGGGGGTGAAAAACCAACTGGGGCTGTAACAACAGTTTCCGGCAGGATAACCCTCTTAGGAGAGCGTGTGAGACAGACGTAAAGGATCGCTTTCATATGAAAAGTTAGGAGAATCTATCGAACTGGGATATATTTAGGGATGATATAAGAGCCAGTCATTGTAATTCTAGGTTATCAAAGGCTGGCAAAGAAAGAATGGAGTGGACTTTGTTGTATTGAACAAAAGAGTGTAAGAAGTTTGTTGGAGAAGTCTTCTCCAACAAACTTCTTACACTCTTAGACAGGCAGCAGTAGGTCGAAGAGAAAGTAAAGTTGGCTGAAGAAAGTTTGGCCCGCGATGTCCAGCGAACAATTTCGACATCTTCAGGTGGTCTGAAAAAGCCGATTTCTACCATGGATGAGATATAATTATGTTACAAAAGGTTAAACTGACAAGACAGCGGAATCATCGCTCACTTTTCACTTGTCACCCACGATGTGGAGCGCCCGAGTGAATCCCGAATAAGAGATTAAGGACTCCGAGTGTAATCCTGAGATGACTTCGGAGGCAGGAGTTGTTGACGTGGTCTGGGCTTAGAAGAATGTCAAGATTCCGGACGTCTGTAGAATTACGCCAGAGATGCTAGAGTAGAGTAGAGAGTAGGTGATTACGCGGCTCATACAGATGATACAGTGGCCAGGCGGTAACAAGAGGAATTGTACGGGCCTAGATTATGCCACTGCTGGCGAACATGGCAGAGGTATTACTTCTGACGCTGCAGGTCATGAGAAAGGAAACCAAAGCTTTGGTCTGGAGATCAACTGGGATATGACCAAGATCCAGATCGCTTCGAATTACCCACCTGGTCAGTCAACAGGTTCATGTGACGTGACATCGTTTGGAGGTTGCTGAGGGATTTACTTATCGCATTAGCCAGACATTACAAAACGACATTTAACATCTTGAGACTACACTACGCGCTCTCGTGCAAGACTTTGTCTTGCTAAAGCGCGTTACAAATGTCTAATTGTATTGTATTGTATTGTACATTAATTAGCCCAGTGGTTCCAGCGAACAAGAGATCAAGCGCCGAATTGCGATCACAAGATCCTGAAATAGTCTGCTTGGATTATGACCTATGGCGCCCACATTAGGCCTATAGTAGAATACTAAACTACAGCTCTACCATATTCAGGAGCGGTTGACCACAGACAAATCCTAAATAAGAAACTGGACACATTCGCCATGTGATGCCACAGGAGGATCGATCCTCAGAATTCCCTTCTCGGATCATGTCTTCTTGATCAGAAGAAAAACAGCGATGGCACTGCGCGAGAACGCGGACCGCTTTTCTTCGAGCTCCAGAAGACAAGACTCCCAAAAGAAGAGCCCTGTATACCACAATGAACAAACCGCGGAGGGAGTAGACAGGACGATCTGTTCGACTAAGGACTTTGATCTACAGTCACGGAGTAGGATATGACTGACGTATGTATACGCATTTGGCCGTCATACAGCATAGGAACTAAGGGAGGGAGAGACAGAAAGAGGGAAAATAAAAGAGACAGGGAGAGAGAAGTTACGAAAGGGATACACTGACCTACACTGCTATTGGCCAGATCATGCGACGAAGGAGAAGACTAGCCATCCGATCTCATACGCCGATGGTAAGAAAATGAAGTCGCTGTTGTAGCCATGGTTGCTTCTCCAGGTTAGCTCAAGGAACTGCTCCTATGTTAAGAAAAGTCAGCCTTCTGTCGTATCTGACATACTGTGTTTCGACTACATGCATCCGCTCTTCGGATAAAATATAAAATGTGTGAAAGACGATTTGGTCAATTATTGTAACAAACAGCACATTTGAGTGGCGGTCTTTTCTTTTAGTGGGCTGATCCCGATGTTCAAGAGATCTCAGATCCAGCTAAATCCGGCTGAGTTTAACCACTGAAGCTTCGTCGCCCACTGGTTCAGTCTATCTTTCATTTGGGTCTTAGTCTGAACCTGTCTGAGCGAGTGAAATAAATATGTGCTGAAAATAGTAAATTATTAGCGGAGGGGGTGCTCTGAACGAATGTAGAACTCTTTTTATAGCCTTCGGAATTGAATGTCCGCCTACGCTCGTGTATAGAATTTACTTTTCGAATGAAGGCAAAATCGTTTTGCAATGATGTCATTTGACGTTTATTTTACGCACCAATGGCCTTCGTCTAATTACGATTGAGTTCAGTCAGGTGTGAATCGCTTCATTAAGCTTTCGTTTCAGTAAACTTCTGTTACTGTTCCGGACTTCAACTCATCATAGAGGGCCTACGTCTATGTCCAAGTACACACCAGAGTCTATGTATGCATGAAATTAAATGTGGAAATATTATATCAAATCTCTTACATAACAGATGTATTAGAAATAGCACGAAAATCAATTAGTCTTTGCCAACTTGAGATCAATGGCTCGAAAGCACTCAGGGAGCCGCCCTTGTCTTGGGGTTAATTCCAGAAACCCCCTTCGGATTTGTACTTCCCAGCCAGTCCCTCAGACTGGATAACTGCCAGGCAATTATTTCAGGTCTTTGAAGAGTTTCTTCTACGACGCAGCCGACCAACGACATATAGGAAAATACTTCACGTTTTGCTAAATGATTATGTCTGGCATTAAATCGTCCGTGACATCAAAGCGACAGGTTTGTTAATGCGATAAATGTCTTGATCTTTGGCGCTGAAGTGTCTATGGGAAACTGCAGAGAGTTTCGGGAATAAAAGGCTATGTGCGTCTGAGTAGTGATAAAATAATTTTAATATTAATTGACGTAACTCGACGTTGTCTTGCATTTAGCTACTATTGGTGAGCTTAACATATTGTTTTATTGTTCTAAATTATTCGCCCAATGTAATTCTTGCTTAAATAGAAGTTGGATTGATGAAAATAATTCTTTCTTTAATAGAAGCTTGATTGATGAAAATAATTCTTGCTTACATAGAAGTTGGATTGTTGAAAATATTTCTTGCTTGTATAGAAGTTGGATTGAAAAAAATGATTCTTGCTTAAATAGAAGTTGGATTGATGAAAATATTTTTTTAAAGTGGAAGTTGGATTGATGAAAGTAGTTTCTTGTGAAACTAGAAGTTGGACTGGTAAAAATATAAATATAAGTTGAATTGATGACAGTTATCGTGGACATTGGTATTAAAAGGCCATGCATATAAAACGATGAAACGATATGTTATAATGCGTACATAATAAAGAACGATAAAACAATAAATTACCCTATACTATTTACCGATCACGACGTCGATATGTCTGGTGTAGCCTACTTTCACCCTTCAGCGCACATAACCCTCTCCCCCTCTGTAGCTGTGAAATTATCTACCCAACCCATGGAAACTTGTAACAACCCTTCAGAGATTGTGTCGAATTTACTTTAAATTAAGTAATTAAATCTAACGAATTGTCAATGCGATTCGAAATGCGCGTTAATGAAACATCTGGGATTTGGTCTGTGAGCCAACGACGTTAGCCGATAAAAGGCCTGCTCCTATAAGCCTAAGTGACACATGCGTATGCCGACATGCACAGGCCTATAATAGATGGGTCGTCTGAATAGTGTAATACATTAATTAAATATGCTGAGTTTATAATTATCTTATATCTATAATAGGCCTATATATGTCTATATGAGAGTGTTGAATAGTTATAAAGTTGTGGTAGCCTACATTTTCAATACTCATATAGGCCTATACTTGAAGCTACAGTTAGGAAAAGCACGAAATCTGTATATGCAATAATATCTAAGAACATACAAGGGAATGTTGTGAGAGTCCAGCCCGAATCTTAAACGCTCATAGCTTATTAGATTGTTAGAATTTTAAGCATCTATATTGAATTGACCACATTAATACAAAATAGTCAGCTACAGCATTATAATATTATTACTGTATTATTGCAGTATCTACTTGTAAATTTCTACGTTGATGAATATATTGCAGTAATGTTAGTTTGGTTCTTGAAATTGAAAGTTTCCAATTACAATTACCAAGCAAGTATTACTACAGTAAAGTAAGTTACCAAGTTGCATGTACGATTACTATCGATGTAGAAACTTTCCAAGCAAACACAGCTATAATGTAAAGATGTGTATAAGCAATGCGACTATCGATTGATAATGCCTCAAGCATTTTGAAAACGGTGTAAGGCCAGGCCTGTATTATACAAGTTAGATAGATTAGATTAATTTAATTATATAGCCTACGATTGGATTTGATAGGCCTATTGATGTGTGCGAATGCATTACATCTCCAAATCTGCATGTTCTTCCAAATGATGTAAAGTAGGCTAATATTATCGTTTATTACAACTTTAGTCAAAAGTGGGGTGCATGAGAATTCGCAGTGATATGACCCGTGACGATGCCATGGGATTCGAACCCCGGTGATATATCGATAGACCATAGAGACAACTGCACCAATTAGGAAACGTAGACCCTGTTACCCGTATTCACTTAGGACGGATTACTAATTCGTTTGCCTTTCAACATTTTAACCGGGATTCGAAACCCTTGGCGCATCCTGAGCAATTGCCGTATTGTAGTCGAGCGTTAGATTTGCGTTGAAGTGTCTGCGCTTCAGCTGAAGGATCGTTCGATCGCAGACCTTACAAGGCTTACACCATATACCTCTGAGAACTAATGTTGTTATAGAAGAGGAAGAGGCAGAAGTCGATCCCCTATAATAATCTTCGTTTGTTATTTCAAACTGACACACCGCAGTATGATTACAATATTCATAGTATGAACGGATTATCACAAGTTATTACTGCAGTCAAATTTTATTTGTTTGGCAGCCATGCAAGGCGCCAATCATGTCGTACTGCTCACTTACCATCTGACGAATGAAAGGCTAAGTCGACCTTTGGGAGGGTGGCGGGAAGCGACCCCGCGTCCGTGCTGATCTTCTGCTCTTCGTGCCAGAGTGTTACCATTACCCTAAACCCTTCCCCTCAACTAACAAAAACCACCACACTAACCCCTCCCCTAAATGAACTCTGCCACAGTAATGTCTGCTTTGGAAGAACATGCAAATTTAGAGATTTAGTTGATTCGCACAGGTCAATAGGCCTACGTTAATCTAATCCACTAATATATAATCTAATCTAATCTGACTTGTATACACTTAGGCCTAAGCGGTTGGCAAGCCTTCACCTCGCCGCCCAATCTTGACACCGCAAGTGTACAGTCAGTTTACTCATTGATGGCTGGGTTGCTGATAAATGCGTGTAATAAATAGCAATATCCTTATTCTACCTGTGTACCATTCTCTGTATCTTTGTACTAATACGTACAGTTCTAGATGAAACAAGAGTGTTGTGCATGCCTTCATACTGCTTTCCCCATACAATTAAACGCCCGCGGTGATATATGCGGTGGCTTTGGTTATTGATAGACCATCTGGGAATACAGTTCGATTTTTAATTGCCTTTCTCCAGCGAATATAAACACACAGGATATGCCCTACAGGATACAAAATACCTATAATATAGATATCTTCCACGTAAGCGAGTACCCGATTCAATATGCAACTTGAGCATATACACTGTGTACGGAAAATAGGAACCCTTAAGCTATTGTTAACGAAACTAAATATTTAAACATGTCAGTGGACTAAACCTGTTTGAAGAATCGTGACTGTCATAGCAACTACATGTAAGTCTGAACTTCTAAGCAGTCTCGGTTAAAATAACGTCACATTGAGATAATTTGTAAACAAGCAAATCCATGCAAAAGGGCGGTTACAGAGGACAACAAAATGGTTATGCGTTTTCTGAAACAAGCCTATACATGACATAATTATTGTGTTAATGCCGATGTAGGCCAATCCGAAATGAATTACAGTCAAAGTAGGCCCTATGTAAATTCTAATTACTGTAGATTAAATCTGTAATATTGAATAATAATTCTTCCAGTTCGTATTTTTAAGCTAAGTTCGGATAATAATTCTATACATATATAGGTGTCCATTTTCACGTTCACGATGTATACAAAGGCTGTGGACGATAATTATTAGTTGAAATGAGTCATTGCGAAGCCAAGTCATTTTCATGGACGCTAGGCGCAAGAAAGCTTTATGGCTTCGGAAAGTTGCAAAACGAATCGACCACAGTAATTAATTTAGCTGTGGCGTGGGCGGATTAGTCCAGTAATGCAACAGAAAACACACACACTCACTTACACACGTACAAACACGCTCATATAGATTTACATACACAAACACGTACGCGATCTAACGTATGCTTGTATCCTGTGTGGATGTCTGTAGGCCCTACGTAGTGTGGATATGTTGGTGTGTGCACTCCGTTAGCGCGTATGCACTTTCGTGACTCTGGAGATTGTGTGGGGTGAATGATCCGACTGATGGTTAATTAACACAATGTCTTGTTTCACTTTTAACCATTTGTCAGGCTCTCTCTTTCTCTCTTTCTCTCTTTCTCTGTCTGTCTGTCTGTCCCGTTCTCTCTCTCTTGCTTTCTCCATCGCTAGCTGCCTCTCTCAGTATCCTCGTTGTCTCTCTCAACCTCTCTCTTTCTGTATGTCTCTCTCTTTTCTTCCTCGCTCTCCATCCCTCTCTGTATCTCTTTCTCTCTATCTCTCCATCTCTCCATTTAACTCTGTCAGTGTCTCTGTTTCGGTGTTTCCTTTCTCTCCCCTCTCTCCTTCCCTCCATTCTTGTAGCGGCCTGACTATAATTAGTGTATTTAGTGTGTAGGAGGCACTTTGTCTGTACCCACCTCATTTTCAATGCCAGTTTCTATCACTTGTTGTGTTTTAAGTCAGCATTTTATTGCTATTTACTTGTTTTTAACGTAATCAATTTTTGATTTGACTAAAGTAATATAGGCCTACTGATGAAACCTGCATAGATGGGTCTAAGCAGTGTTAGGTGAACGACTTGCTTCTTACACGTACATAGCGTGGAATGGACTTCACTATCTGCAAAAGCTACTAAACGGAGTCCCTGCCTCCTAGAATTGACCTCCTTATCCTTAAATAAGCCAGCCAGAGGTCGTGTAATGGTGGGCAGTACAGGAACCAGAATATAATGAAGACAGTGATGTTGTCCAGAATCCAGAACCTCGGAAACGATTAACCCAATTATTGAAACTGATTCCAAAAACCAGTATATCGATTCTAGCATTCAGCGAGCATGTTGTTCTAGCTGTGATAGCCATGATCATAGGAAAGTTGGCTATAAAACGAGTACATTAAGAGGAATGACGTCAATGCGATATAGGGGACTGGCCACCTACCGTCATATTTCGAGACTGGGAAAATAAAGTCGTTAATGCTTCTTGGTGAACTAACACTGCCTCTCGAGATTGGTTTAAACAACTCTTAAGCTTTCTCCGGGTTTAAAAACTTTTCAATGAAACTGAGGCACCAGTGGCAAATTAGCAACGGATGTGAAATAATAATAATCATATTCGTTTATTCTGACACAAGTTGACATGGCCGCAGCTTACATTTTATTTATTTATTTATTTATTTGAATCAGTGTACAGCAAGAACTCAATAGAAGAAACATAACATACACTAAAACAATGTTCAGATATGTTAATTAGACAAGTAAATGCGTATAGTATAAACATAAACAGTGCAATGATAGGATACATCAGTTCATAAGCGAAAGAATAACAACTAATGAGGAGATGAAGCACAAAGTGCTTATCGAGTCATCCCCATAGGTAGGAAGACTAAATGGGTAGGGTGGGTACTAGAACCAAAAACAGAAAGGCTACATCAGGAAAAGGAACACTAGAAGTCAACAATATTAGTTTCGAGTAAAGTAGGATAATTTAGGAGTACTGAGAGACCAATAAGGATTTAAAAGTATATTTAAAGGATGAAAGAGAAAGGGCAGATCGTACAGAAGGATCAATAGAATTCCATAGTTTAGGACCCGTGATACGAACCGAGGAAGAGCGCGCCCCAATTCTAGATAAAGCAGATCGATAATCGTGCTTCTTACGTGTATTGTATTGGTGGAGATCAGAATTAGTTTAATTAATTAAACCCGTATGTTTCCTGGCACGCTATATAATTCACGCGTGCTGCCCAAGTTTATCCAAACTGTCCAAGTAATCCATGCTCTCCAAATTCATCCGTATTGTCCAAAAAATTCACACTGACCAAATTTGTAAAAATCGGTTCGACGTACAAACCCCAATTAAAATTAAGTTATATTTTAGATCAGTTAAATAAATAGTGTTATAGTACAACTCTGATAATAAAATAGGCCTACATATTTACAAAAACGCCCAAACATGCACTTACCTTCATATTTAAATGCATGCTCTGTTCATGAATTTCTTCATGATGGATTCAGACGAAGCCGAGTATAAGTACCGGTATTGTAGGACTATACCTTGTCAAAGGCTTGTCTCTAATATTAAGCATATAATAGGCTCTATGAATGTTGATTTTCAGGTGGTAACTGATATTATGCTACCTGCTAATAAGTGCCGCCTGAGATCGCTATTACCCAACAACAAGACGCCAAATGTGTTGATCTTCGGAGTGCAGGGAACGAGTGTTGTATACCCTTGGGGATTCGGTTGTTGATGGATGTCCGACCCAAACAGGGTCCATTATGCAGCAGATTAGGAGTTCATGAACTGAACCAATTCAGTGCCTGATAGACTGACCGCAGTGTTCGAGGCTATGAAGGAAACTGGCGTTGTGAAAAGTTTTGAAGGCAGCAGGCAGATCAAGGAGAATTGAATAATATTGGATCCAAGATTTTAAGCTATATCACATCATAACAATCAGTGATGGGGCACTAGGCTACACTCATTTTTTTAGTTAAACTTAAACTATTTTTCAACTAAAATAAAACCGTTTAACTAAAGTTGGCAACAGTTTTAGTAAATAAGTTAACTAAACTAAAAATATTTAGTTAAACTTTTTACAACTTTTTAACAAACTTTTTACAAAACTTTTCACAGTAACAGAGATTACGTGAACTGTAATAATGCACTGCAGCTTCAGTGACAATTTTACTTTCAAACTATGTAATGTGCACTAGACTAATAGTCCTACTACAGTAAGTACAGTCATAATACCAGAAAATAATGAAGACAGTTGCTAATGAACACTTTATTACGCCACAGAGGCAGAACAACAACTAAACGATACAAAAATGAGAAAAAGAAAAGACACATAGAGCATTAATTATAGTCCACAAAGCATCAATTAATTATCAATGATGCGTCATGCATTGCAATGCAGTTCACTTGACTTTGAGTAATAAAACCAGTTACTCGTGATAATCATTGCGGAAGATAGTTGCGTAGTTGCTGATTTTTACTTAAACTTTTCAGTTAATAAATTAAGATATTAGTTTGACTGTGGTTTTTAATTAAACAATTTTTCTTTCAGTTAAACTCCTTAACTAAGAAATTTAAGTTTAACTAAACGTTTTTCAACTTTTTAGTTAAATGGTAGAACTGATACTAATAATGTTGGAATAATGTGGGATCCATGTTTTTCAGTAATATCACTTCATAATAATAATGTTGGAATAATGTAGGATCCAGGTTTTTGAGTGATGTCACTCACCGCTATCAATTAAGGCGAAGTGATAGCAGGTTCAGATAGCCTACATGATAGGAAAACAATCAGGAAAACGTCAGTCCGCCAAAGTTAGGTCATTGGATATTTGCCACTCAATAATCCATTATAAGTCACAAATAAATCTTATGTCAGACATCCATAGTGTTACAATAACTAAGCTTAATAAATAATGGGTTAATCGATGGCAGATGCTAAGTAGATCGAAATGCGGTCCAAAAACAGAGGTCTGTCTTGTTGAAACTCTGGATGTTTGGAGAGGAAGGATTGACTACGTTAAATCAGATAACAATTCACTTTATTGATAGGCATCTTGAACAGGATCATCAACTGACTGATTCAATACTTTTTAATTAAGTTTATGTATTATCTGTGGAGTCACGTGTTGAGTTCATGATTCTTGGATATTCGTAATGGGTTCATCTCTTTTATGTGTCATTCCTAGAGGTTTTCTATGGAGTAGTTTCTATGGAGTAGTTGCTAATTTCATATGAGCATACATACACGCATGCATTCCAGGCCTTTCTGACTATAGGGTCGAGAGTTTTGAAGGCGAAGGGCACAATGCAGTATGCAGGCAAAATAACAGAAGGTCTTTCTTTCAGCTGCTATTTCAGCCTTGAGACGATAATATGCTAAGATATCAATGCATCTTACGCCAGATATTTTCCACTCTTCCACTGGATGAGAGTAACGTCATCCAAGGCCAGATATCTTCAACTCACCCACTGGATAAGTAGAGCCTACGTACATGCTATAGGTTACAAACAAGGTTTTCCTAGATCTGGTTATTTAAGATCTTTGTTTTCCCTCTTCGACCAACCCTAACTCTTCTTCCCTATGTTCTCTTGATATACAATAACTTCTCTCGTTCAGTTCTTGGTTTGTATAGACCTATATACTTTTTTATAATGTTTTAAGCTAGCCATGCACAGTGCTCTGCGGCTGCTAGCGCTTCTCACTAAAGAATATACTTGCTTACTTACTTTAAGTAAGTAAGTTACTTACCTACTTACTTGCTTCCTTGCTTACTTACATGTAAACTGGAGTTTTTCTGTTGGAGTTATTTGTTAATTTGTTATTCCTGGATATGCTATGGAGTCATTCGCTATGTGTATAATCCCAAGGTTTCAGATGAGTCATTGCTAAGTTTAACATTCTTGAGAGTTTCTCTGGTGAGCCATCACTACAGAGGTTTTATTATGAAACCACTTGTTAAGTTTGTGTTGTTTTTCAGAGAATTCTGTTTCGTCGTTTAATATTAGTGTAATCTTGTTGGTTATTGTTCTCTTTGTTTTAGGACCTGATATCAACTAGTTGTAATTGAGTTCTAAATCGAAAGTGACGTGAAAGAAGAACAATGACTGTGCAGTAAATCGCCTGAATCACCGTAAGATTTATTGGTTCACAAAGGTTTTGGCACAAATATATAGTCTATATTGCGTTGGAATAAATTGCTTTCTTACTAATGATGTGTAACCTAAGTATCGAATTTCCAAACACTTCTACGGTTGCAACTGCATCTGTATAGCGCCACCAAAATACTTTGCTGTTCTTCGGTGTTAATCAGAGCTAATAATTAAGTTTATGAGTGTGTATGTCTTTCTGCCTCTTAGTCTCTCTATCCAGTGTTTAATCTAGTCCCCTTGCTGTCGGGGGGGAAATTTAGGGTTCTGGGGGAGTATCCAGCTTATTATAAAAGTTGACGACCGGGGGGGGTAGTGACGAGTGTTACCAAGAACAACAGTTCAAAAATTTCAGCGGTAATAACAACAATTTTCCAACAATATTCGAGGGGGGGGTAGTAACAAGACTTTTCCAAGAAGAATTTTCGAGGGGGGGGTAGTATCGAGAGTTTTCCCAAGGCAATATTCTACAAAATTACATGTGTTTAATTTTTCTTCGGGCAAAAATTTCATCTCTTTCATTTTTCTGGGGGGGAAACTCGATCCTGGGGGAAACTTTACCCCCCCAGAGACGTCTAGATTAAACACTGCTTTCTATCGGTGTCTTTCACTCTGTATGTATGTTTGTAGGCTATGTATCTGTTTGTTCAACAGTCTTCTTGCCGTCTATATGCATTGATATATTATTCCGTATCTCTTCCTTAGCTTTCACTTTGTCTCTTTCACACAGATTCCCTCCCTTAATATTATATTTACAAATTCCCTTATCTCATCTTTTAAGACAGATAATTAATTAATTAATTAATTAATTAATTAATTAAGGTGGCTTAAGGCAGCGCCAGGGAGAGATAGACAATTATTTAGTTTCCTAACCATGGAATGCCAAAATAGTGTGCAAACATATTCTTATAGTGGAAATTCCCGACGAAACAATAGTTGTAGACTTGCAGCCATGGAGTAAACAGGTAACAAACGTGCAAAATTATTTACATACATAAAGGATCAATGCATGTGTTAATCAAAGCTTTCTTGAGCACATTTAGATGCCAGCACGATTTCAGTGAGCTATGTCAGAACTTTGACGTCACTGTTTGTATGCTAGCGAATATTTCATTACCTGGACGATAATTTAAACGTCACTATATTTAAAGTAAGGTATACCCGTCTTCTAAATAAGCCTCTGTTAGAATTAGTCCTTGGATGTGTGATCCTGGAGTGGCAGATATTTCGGCTGAGGCTCACACCCAACAACCGCAATCCAACAGCCTGTCTTCATCCCACTTGCCCTCCCTCCCTCCCTCCCTCCATTCTCTTCTCTTCACTTTCTCTTCCTTCATCTCCTCCCCTCTACCGCTCTTCCCCCCTATGCCTCCCTCCTCAAGTTCCTTCAATGCCTCCTCCCATCTACCGCTCTTTCCCTCCCAGTATGCCTCCCTCCTTAAATCCCTTCCTCTCTGCCTCCTTTGTACACTCCACCCCTCTTTCGCTGCTCTTGTTTTCTCATTCGAGCATAAGACGAATAGGCTGTGGCCTTCACTGCGTGAACATAATGACCAACACGCATATAATTATTTACACACAACATGTCGTATGCATGCAATACATGTTGAGCCCGTGTGGGTCGTGTAGATCGGCGGAGCGGACGTCGTTCTGCCATTGATATAATCAGTGTTTGTTATTTTCCGGTAGAGTGCGTTTGTAGATATTCATCGGTGGATGCCTGTTTTTGGCTGTGTTTCAGTCTATAAGTCGCACCTGTAATTAATGCAAATTCGTTGATTAGATCGTGTACAGTGACGCGTGAGTGTGTCCTGTGGCACGTGGGTGAACGGCATCAATTGCATCGGTTAGTGAATGAAATGAGTGGATTGAAAGAAGGTGCGTAAACGAACGAACAAATTGCTGAGTAGGTGAGTTGAAGGAATGAGTAACTGGAAAGAAGGAATGAGTAGGTGAATTGAAAAGATTGAGTAGGTGAATTGAGGGAATGAGTAGGTAACTTAAAGGAACGAGTAGGTGAATTGATGGAATGAGTAAGTGAATTTAAGGAATGAGTATTAGTGACTTTAAGGAATGAGTAGGTAACATAGGTGAGTTGAAGGAATGAGTAGGTCAATTGAAGGAATGGATAGGTAAATTGAAGGAATGAGTAGGTGAATAAGCTATTTCCATGCACTTAGCTCTCAAGTGGCACTCTAGAGATCTACTATAGGCTTTTCGCGCATATCATCAGCGGGCTAATTCGGCAACATTTCCTTCTGAGGAAAATCCTCTGCTGCTTTCCCCAGTCCAAGAAAGCAATACTGTCATTACTTAAAGCCCAAGGTTTTAGGTTTGGCGGTTTCCCTCGTAGAATGAAGTGACCAACGACTGTAGGCGGTTCAAGTAAGCATCTGTCGGCCAATGGGCGTTGATTTCATTTTGGTTGACACATCTTACAAGCATAGGCTGCTGAATTTAATTGTATGCATAGCCTAGGCAACATCGTCCGCTTTGTGGAATGGAGACGAGGCGCAGGGACGGTCGGTCGATCGGTGGTAGCCCCCACCCTAGGCCCTTCACCCTCCCTCTGGCCCTCTAGCGGTCGGACGGATGGATGGAGATGCATCGCTAGGGCAGACTAGACCCGACAGGGCATACCCCGTACAGGCCCTATCTCGATCAATTGACCACTTGTATATATATATAACCGAGCTGTGGGTCGAATAATTTGTGTATACGAAAGCCAGCTAAGCTGGCTAGAGGTCATACCTGTACTTCTAGAATGTATACAAGTTGTTCCAATTATCCAAATTTACCCCCCATCCACTCATATTACTATGGAGTTCATTGCTATGAAGATACTTACAGGGTTGAGAAACAAGTCTGTAGTTTCTATATGCGATTAGATTGCCATGAACAAATACGAACTTACTATTGTGGTAGATGGCGATCAAGAGGAAGCCATACGGGCATTTTTTGCTCACAACAACTGGAATTTTGAAAAAATTGGTAATTATGAAGACGATGCGTATATATATATATATATATATATATATATATATATATACTGAAATTGTATAAATTGTTTTGTGTGGTGAACCCTATACAAGTAGGCCCTATTGTTCTTCAGGTAGCGCTATACGTGCGCAAATAAGATAATAATATGATATACAGACACGAGATATAAGGTGTATCGACTATGCGATTTAAAATGGCTATGAAGTGAAGAAATTACGAAGCTCAACTCTGCTGCAGCGAAATTCAAACTAGAATGAGTACTGCAAACCAAGACTCAATTGTGAAAGGACATTTCCTAAGTTCATTTCCTAAGTTCATTAGCATATTTTGGCATGTGACCTAGTCTCTCTTCCTTAGGCTGTATATTAGCATCTGATATATTACTGGTGCAAATTCTTAGAATATGAAATACAGCTTACACTTGGCAGCTGAGGGACCAAATATAAACAATCCTACAGACTACAAGGTGACTGAATAGGGAGACGAACGTCTGTTACAGCATGAAGTGTCAGCTGAGAGCCGATTTAGTGCCCTGGGTAGCCTTCATCGCAGTCTAGTGTCTTTAGTGTTCCGGGTATAATAAGGCAACGGTGACAGCATCAACAGCTGGCATTTATATACAGGTATACGACCCAAAGCTCGGTTATATATACAAGTGGTCAATTGATCGGGGTAGGGTCTGTACGGGGTATACCCTGCCGGGTCTAGTCTGCCCTAGCAATGCATCTCCATCCATCCGTCCGACCGCTAGAGGGCCAGAGGGAGGGTGAAGGGCCTAGGGTGGGGGCTACCACCGATCGACCGACCGTCCCTGCGCCTCGTCTCCATTCCACAAAGCGGACGATGTTGCCTAGGCTATGCATACAATTAAATTCAGCAGCCTAAAATGAAATCAACGCCCATTGGCCGACAGATGCTTACTTGAACCGCCTACAGTCGTTGGTCACTTCATTCTACGAGGGAAACCGCCAAACCTAAAACCTTGGGCTTTAACCCCATCATACCGCCTTTATATCTGTTCTCATATCATTCGCCATTTACTTTCCGCCTACTTTCATCATTCTTATCAGCCGGACCACTTATGCACACATCGAAGACCAGTATTTACTATGTTTATTGTTTACACTTAAAGTTACGATTAATCTCCAGTTGTTTTTTCTATCATCTAGACATGTCTACCTTGGAAGCATTTTCCTCTTCCGCGTGGATACCTCCTCCTTCCCCGCCTTCCATTCCAATCTTTCCAATGACCGATGAGACAAGAACTCCAGGTGATGGAGACTGGCTGATGCAACCGCATCAATTCAACGGCGCTGGTAACAGTTCGTGGCGCCGCCAACGACGACAACTGAACATTCCGTTGAACAACAAACCGCGTCACGCTCAGCTGTACAACACGAAACAGAAATACTTCGTTCAGGTCCAACAGGACGGAAGGATTCGAACCACGACGCAGGCTAACTCACTCTTCTGTAAGCAACTATACGTTCTAGAATTCAATTAATGTCGGCTTACTAGTACAATGCAACTTAATATGCCTCACAGTGCACTACAGCCATTCTTTAGAGCAGTGCTTCCCAATGTTTTTGACTACGGAACCCTTTTGATCTCAACTTTTTCACGGAACCCCGACTACCCAAAAGATATACTGGTGTATGTAGCGCCTGTACGCGAATTTAATTAATAGCAGTGATCGGGGTATATGCATGCAGTTTTAATCCATAAAAGTTATACAAGAAATAACTTTAAATGAAATTTTAACTTGGAACCCTTGTCTTTACCTCATTGTAGCAACACATTCGAACAACACTTTTATCAAATTTTCTCACGGAACCCTAGGGTTCCCGTAACATACTTTGGATAACACTGCTTTAGATTCTCGTCTGATTCGGTCTCTTGTTTTCTTGCAGCCATTTTTGAGGTGTTGCTGTGGTGCAGTCTGGCTTCGTCACCGCTGTATCCGTGTCTGTCGGAGTCGAATGAGTCGTCCGTCTTTGGAGTCATTCTCTTCCACTTCAAACAGACGGATAGATACCTCTGCCTCAACGCAAAGGGAAAACTCTACACAGCGCAACGGGTGAGTATGATAAAGTAAAAACTAGAAGTAACCACTAAATTCCCAAGTCACATTGTGAAACGTAGATGCGCTCATTGTTCTTCAGTTATTGAAACTGCAGTGAACGAATCCCAAAGTCCTGGACATGGAGTCATAGCATTGCAAGACTTGGCGAATGGTTTCGTAGTAATGAGCGACATCATTTTCTGCATCATCACCAACGACATCACTCCCACAGCCATCACCATTCACACTTGCAATGGCAGCACCTAGCATTAACTGTTACATGTAACTCTACAGTCAACATGATAACCTTCGATGATGTTATTTCCTCATCGTGGCCTTCGTCACAATTATCATTGATATCATCATCATCGTCGTCGTCGTCGTCGTCGTCGTCATCATCGTCATCGTCATCGTCATCGTCATCTTCATAATCCAAGCTATCAAGGGTCATCATCGTCATCATTGTCGTCAATTATAGTACTGAATGTCACCTTCTTCGTATTCATCGCTGCCGATACTATTTTCTGTCGTCGTCATCGTGTTAATGACTGACTTTTGTTCGTTGTCTCTCAGGCGGAATTGTTAGACGAGAGCGACTGTGCCTTCCAACATGAGATCGTCTGGCAGAACCACGACATCTACTACAGCTGGAAATATCCCTACAACAACAACCACAGCAACGGCGACAAAGACAACACGAGCAACCAAACATCGTCCGATCGAACTCCACTTCCTGTCAACGCCACCGGAAACATCCTCACGGCATTATCGGACGATCCAACTTCCGGTCTGTTCGGGGACTGTCGGCCCAAGTGGTTTCTGGGAGTGTCGGGTGCCGGTCGGCCGCGGACTTTCCGTCGAAGTAAGTGCGCCAACCTGCGCAAGAACGTCCTCTTCATCCAGCGCTGGTTCCACCGACCATCTGGTCAGACCGCCTTCCACAATCCAGCTGCCGGGGCTGGAACCGTGTCGCCGGAACCTAGTTCCACTGATCGAATGCGGGGCCGCGGTTCCGCGCGAAGAGACAGGAGAAGACCGGCGTTCCAGATCCTGTCCGGGAGGATGGTTGCGTCGAAGACTGGTAGAGGAGGAGTGAGGAAGATGAAGGAAGAGGAGGCGGTGAGGGAGAAGAGTGCCTTGTGTCATAACCTTTTGATGAACTGCAGCCCACACACTAAGAACGAACACAAGAGCCTCACGAAAACTCGTCGAAAGTCGAAAGTAATTAACGGTCCTTAATGTCAACGGACGTTGACTTCAGATGCTTGACTGCGTTCTTAGTAATTAGTTAATCATCGTGCAGTGGCGTAACGAGGCGATTGGGAGTCCTGAATTGAACCATTTGAACTGGATGTTGCCTCGTCCTCTCAAAATAGATACTTCGATATCTCGTTGCGCCTCGATGTGATAGGTCGTCGGATCGTTTGCCGATGTCTTGCCTACGTTTCCGCCAAAATGTCCATCTTGCTGCTGCATGGGTGACTTTCCTGATGAAACGTACACGGTATTACATGTATTTAATTCATGTAACTGTATGCTTGGTCTGGAGTTGTGGTTGCAACAACATGGCAACACACAGTGAAGCTGAGCTGCGAATAACGAGCACAAGAGACTCAACCAAGCGCTGGAATACGAGCAATTTGAGCTAACTTGGCCACCAAGCCCTCCGATGTCGTTAAATGATAAACGACGTTAAGTGTTGAGGCTGAAAAGATGTTCCGTTGGATTTCTGTGGTCATGTTTGCTCTTTAGCTGAAAGATCTGCTGACTCTTTGGGGAAGATATGTTGCCTTTTTAGAGATTTTACACATAATTATTGCGCCGTTTGCGAACCTATCGGAGGCGAATAAGCTAACATGGCTAATCAAAAGAGTGTAAGTCTCCGTTGCCCAGTGCGTGTGAAGAGAAGACGCTTTCAATTATTCTACGATCGAAGCAAAGCCAAGACGCCGATGGAGTAGGGGGTCGTCCACAACAGAACGTCCGAAAAGATTACCTACTTTGCACCCCTCCATCCCCTCTGTTTGCATTTGGCTTTACCCTTTCATTCATCTTGGAACGTCGGCATCCAATGTAGTATTATGGTTACCTGTTGATATTTCCGGGCTAGCTGTGTTACGTGGTATGGTACTTCGATACTGCCGCGTCCAGCAAATGGACTCTGAACGAACGCGGTGCAAACTTTCGGCTGTTTGACTAGTTGGTGTTTTTAAGGCGTGCGTTGTTGTACTGAAATAACTTTATTGAAAATTTAGGTGCAGCCGTCCATATTGGGCATGACCTCAGCTCCTCCATTATCCATATGGGGGTGGGGAGGGGGGGGGGTAGGAGAGATTGTTTCCTTATAACGGACGAACCTTCACGGAAATCACTGAACACTTTTTCCAGCTGGCTTCGCGCTCACGTACCAGCCAGTGGTAAATTCAGTTGAGGAGTAATGGACGGCTTACACATACGTTGGCGGACTGTCGTTGCTACTACTGCCTACTCCTGAAGTGTTGCGTATCCATGGGCCACGTAAAAGCTTTCCGGAGAAAAGAGAATTTATCTGAACGATGCCAGCGACAACGTTAAAACTCTTATTGCAATTGCGAGACGTTGTAAGAGATGGCTTGCAATTGCTCTATCGTTGCGATCCAGGCCTCACCGTCTCTTCGCCACAACTTCATAGTTTGGGGTTATATATCTGCCGTTTAGCTGTCGATATAGATTTATACAGTAATAATATTGCAATCGGTTAGTCGAATAATTAGTCAATTATATGTTCGGATACTCGACTATTTTTGTGTTTTATGGTAGGCCTATTTGTATTTATTTTTAGTTTGTTGTTTGATAGTTTTCTGAATCAATAGACCGATACCGCTGACGAGATTTAGCGAGACTGCAATTTTCTTAATAAAACATTATCACTTAACTGTTTGAACTGAATGTCACCTATCGCCATTAACGAGAAGCTGTGACTAAGAGGCATCGATCCACATGAAACAAGAGGATATTAGGTTGAGTCAGGCAAATAGTTTTGCCATCCAATGTGTTTACGTTAACTGTCTCACTCGACGTTTCCATGGGTTATACTTTCGGCTGAAATGATGCAGTGTGGTGGCTAAAGTAATTTATAAGGAGGGGATATTAGAAAGGACGCATGTCACTCCTACAATGGAAGAAGGGCTGGTCGAGCGATATTGGAGCACAGTGGTCTATTCGGCAGCGTTCTGGGTAAAAATCCAGCGATTGTGTGTTCGAGGTTGCTGAACAGACTTCATGTAAAACGTCTGGACAAGTTGCCCACGCATACGGTACTTGTATCGCGCCTTAGATTCAGAGTTAGGCTACTGACCTTACAGAGGTAAAACCTGCAACAAACTTCATGATTAAATAAATGCTAAGACGGGGAAACCAGGCTTAACCACAACGGGGCCTAAGATGCTCTTATAAGTGTGGGGGTTTTGTAGGCAGTACTGTTGTTCTAAGTTTAAATATGTACAAATGTGCTTAGTAGGCCATTAAGTGTTGTCCTGTATGTTGCAATTCAACAGCCCGTAGATCTGTTTTTCTAATTGTTTATATAGGAATCGGAACTTAGGCCTTTTCATCTGATTGTTAGGCTACTGCATGTATACGACTGTCTCCGATGTAGGATCTGTACTTTCAGTTTGATGATTTCTTCTAATGATTGACTTTTTTAGTGACTTTGATATGAATCATTTTTTAAATTAAGATCTTTCTGCTGCTGAAGTATTTGGTTATCTGTTTGTATCAGATACCATCATAACATCACGAATTTCTATTCCACTGGTAGCCGCTTGGTCTTATCGTCATCATCATCATCATCGTTGTCATCGTCGTCATCATCATCATCGTCATCATTATCATCATTATCATCATCATCATCATCATCATCATCATCATCATCATCATCAACATCATCATCATCATTGTCATCATCATCATTATCATCATCATCATCATCATCACAAACATCTTAACGCACGCAAGGTCACACAGAAATGCGAATCGGATACACGGAAAACATGTTAGATTCATTGTCTTGATAACATGTCTTGGTAACATGTTAGATTGGATTGGGTTAAGTTATGTTAGATTAAACTAGATCAGATCATGTTGCGTAATATCACATCTGATCAGATCAAATCATGGTAGATTAGATTAGATTAGATTAGATTAGATGAATAGAGCGAGTTTTAGATTGTTGCAATATGGCCATGCAGATACATGGGTGAGTTAGACACCTAGCGAAAGGATGGTTTCTTAGGCAGTTCCATTTGTTTCGATTTAAAGTTTTAAACCAAAGGCAATGCGCTGTTTAGGATGTGCTGACTACCCCGCTGCGCGATCTGGCTCCATATCTCTGGTCCATCGTATGTTCTTCTGCTGCTGGTCCATTGCAGTTTCAACCTTTTAATCACCATCGCTTCTTTGACTATAGGGAAAGAATTGGTTTCTAGATGAGAAAGGCTTCTAAAGAATTAAAATTAAACATGGGGCCGGACTCAGGTACGCTGTGTAGGCCTATTCGCACGTGTTAGTCCATCCGCTTGGAATAGCGTTCGTTCGCCCATGTGTACTCTCTTGCTCAAGTCTCACGAGCTACATTCTCCCCAGTCTTGACCAGTAACGAAGTAAAATAGCCTTACTGTAAATACTTAAGACATAATACGTTTACTTTCTGCATCTTCTCATCGGCCTCTCCGATCTCTGGACCGGTCTGACTTGTTTGTCCCACGAGCCAGGACCACGATTGCTCAAACTCGATCCTTTGCCATCATTGGGCCCTCTTTATGGAATGCCCTTCCCTTCACTTTGCTTGAGACTTTCCTTTCTGGATCATTGTCTTCATCTCTCTCTCTCCTTAAAACCTATTTCTTCTCTCGGGGTTCTCGCACTGGGAGCGCTACTGAATGGCCTCGGCTGTGAGCGGCGCTATATAAATTACTAATTACATTACATTACTAGTAAAATATTAGAAGCGGAAAACGTTCACTTTTGACAACAGTAGTAAGCTTATTTCACTCATTTCAAGTAGGCCTACCTTCACTTCACTTAAACTTGGCTGAGGCGATCGTTGTAAAGGGGCCGTCCATAAATGACGTCACGCACCTAGGGGGAGGGGGGTCGGAAATTTGTGACGATGTGTGACATGGGGGTGGGGGTCTGAGAGGTATGACGTCACACCAGGTCTAGGTAATTAAATTTAACAATTAACAACAATTTAATTTTAATAATAACAGCACTAATTTTGAGCATTAAATTTTCATTACTTTTTTGATTATTTTAATGTATACGGGCACCATTATTAATAATTTTCGAATTATTTCAATATTTGGTCAAAATATGCATGCTCTCCCTATTTGTTCCATGAAGGAGCATTTTGCTTCGCCATGAATATTTGGTTTTAGGGGGGTGACATCATTTTTCAAGGGGTGTTACTTTTTGTGACGAAGTGTGACGAGGGGAGGGGGGTTCAAAATCGGCCAAAATTGCGTGACGTCATTTATGGACGGCCCCAAAGTAGAGATAGGTGTACCGTTTGATTTTAATTCTGTGAATGCCTTTCGTATCTAACGAATCAATCCTTTATCTTTACTTCTATACACAGAAGAATACAAAAGGTGGAAACTGTAATTGCACAAGTCTTCGCGTAGTGGGCTAATTCATCAACTTTGACTGAGTGCATCTGATGTCTATTTCGATCCTTGACCACAATTTTAAAACTGAGCTATAAGTTACTCACTTCACGTTTTGGCTAAACACCAGATGGCCGTGGTAATTTTTGCTCCGACATTTGGTGAAGACCTCTTGGATACATAACGACTCCATGTGGGAATAAGGACCATACATGGTCCCATGTGAGCATGCTGGAAGGTCTTGGAGTACTTCTACCTCATTGCAACTCGATTGATTCGTGTTCTGCCACCATTGCAAATCGGGTGCTGGCCACTCAAGATAAAGACCTAAGCATCGCAATGAAAATGAATGACGTCTCTTTGTCTCTCTGTCTGTCTGTCTCTGTCTCTGTCTGTCTGTCTGTCTCTTTCTCGTGGTGAATTAATAATTCAGCTTGTCAACGAGGCGCGTGCCAAACTGTTCGCTTCCATACGTTTTCATGATTCTGGTCAATATGATCCTCGACCGATCTTCTACGGCCTACGGGTTTGTGCCCATGTCCTTATATGGAACCATCATAGGGTCAAATTGGGCATCATTAAATTTTATGGGCACTCTAGCAGGGACGTTAACGTGTTAAATAAATGCCACAGACAATTTAATTGCTTCTATTTTCGTTAGCGAGGCGAGCGACCTTCCAAATCGAATCTGAATATATGTATGAAAGACAAAAAACCCGACCAAGTTTCCGTTACAATGCAAACTGCCACATTGATTTTCGGCCGTGAATATTTGACGCTACGTAATGAGAGCATACGTCATCGCTTCTGTGTTGTTGGCATTGACGATATATCTAGGCAGAGAATGGATTCTGCAGCGCCTACGTCATCATGCATTCAACAGTGAACAATGGATTTTCATACACGCCATCAGCCAATAAGAGTCCGTCGTGTGATCGACTGCTTTGCGAAACAATATGCTGTCGACTCGGATAGCTGGTATTTGGCACACATGGAAAACCATGAAGAAGGCAAGGGGGAGATAAGGGTATGGGATATATAGAGCAGAAATGCAATTACAAATGGAAGCATACAGGTATAGAGAGATGTGCAAATGGTTAAAGAAACAATAGACAAATAGACAGATAGAAACAAAAAATATGACAAACATAAGAAAAACACACATAATTATAATTAATAAATTCATATGAACTAGCACAGAGGGCGCCTCTGGTTAATTTTTTCTTGAAGTGGTGCTATATGAATTTCTGTTCACAGTCACAATTACATTGACCACTGCCATCGTAACAATGAGTGACTTTATTAAATAACAAGTCTGAGAAAGAGAAACATAGAGTATTGTCAGTTTCTTTAATGAGAAAGAACATGGAAATATTGTCAGTTTATTTATTGAGAAGAACATAGAAGTATTTTCAGTTTCTTTATTGAGAAAACACATGCAAATATTGTCAGTTTCTTTACTGAGAAAGAAAATAGAACTATTGTAAATTTATTAACTGAGAAGAACATAGAAGTATTGTAAGTTTATTTACTGAGAAGAACAAAGAAGTATTGTCAGTTTCTTTACTGAGAAAGAAAATAGAACTATTGTCGATATTTATTGAGAAGAGACACAGAAGTATTGTCATTTTCTTTACTGAGAAGGAACACAGAAGTATTGTCGGTTTCTTAACTGAGAAGGAACACAGAAGTACTGTCGGTTTCTTTACTAAGAAAGAACATATCGCTATTGTCAGTTTCTTTACTGAGAAAGAACGTAAAAGTGTAATTATCAGCTTCTTTACTGACTTCATTAATTTTAAGCACTACTTGTTTGATGTTTCGCCTGCTTCTGATGTTATCCATTTGATGTCGAGTGTACCTGAGTGTTTATTACCTGTCTATATGCCTTCTCGTCTGGATATTTGTCTATTGATCTGACTAAATGCCTGTCTGAATGCTTAACTGTACGCCTACATGTCTGTATGTTTATGCTGAACCTGTGCGTGCCTACCCTTAAGCTTCCTACACCTTCCCTGTGTTTTCTGGTCATTGACTGTCGTTCTGCCTGGTCCATTCATTGACGGACTGGTTACCAAGGACGCCAATGAATACATTGGCGTCATCAGCGACACACACTTGTACGAATAATTTCTCATTCATTGACCGACTGACATTAGCATGCAAGTACCTGTCCGTTGTTTCAACGATTCTGTGGATCTGTCCCTCTATCTCTGAATAAATGTACGTGTCTCTCGCACTCTCTGTCTCTGTGTCTATTGGGTTTCTCTCCTACCCTCTGTCTCTTTCTGTCTCATTCTCTCTCCCAGGCTCTCTCTCTGTTCAACAATTATCTCTCTTGATTTTTGTAATTCTGTGTCTCTGGGTCTTTCTGTCGGTCTCTGTGTGTCCAACTCTTTTTCAATCCATCTCTGTCTCTCTCTCACATTCATCACGGAGGCCTATGAATATATAGCTCTTATCCAATTTGATTATATATATATATATATATATATATATATATATATATATATATATATATATATATATATATATATATATGAAGCGGTGAATCTGTAAAATTGCGGCGCGCTGTTTAAAAGACGTCATAATTTATGGAATGGATCTCCAAGGCCAAATGGGTTGAATTCGATCACGGAGGATATCCAGCTAAGTTCTTCCAGGTTATGACCGTTATGACCCTGGAGTCCACGAGAATAAATTAACCTACAGCATCACATCGCTGTAAGCTTACAGTATGCGATGATAGAAAGAGGCAATTGCAATTGTAGTCGCTTTTCGTATTGCACATGTTCAAGAGACTCCTCAGAGGCACTCCAAGTCAAAACCTAACAATGCGAAACCACGGAATGATTTTCAAGCACATACGGAAAAGAGACAAAGGAGACGGTTGCCTAGCAATCAACGACACGCTGGTTGCTATGCAACCTATTTCAAACAGATTGACCCAACACACCTACGCTTTTGTATTGCTACGTGAATGCTCTGGTTGAATGGGCTACTTAATGGTGTCATCAGTTCAACCTGTGGGATTTGACAAAATAAAATGTAATAGCTCTATCTGGACAATGTGAGAAGAAGGAAAATATAAAGGCAGTGGAGGTAGAGAATTTGGAGGTAAGCATGAGAAAGGAATGGCAGAGGACGATGAGGAAGGTGGAGGAAAATTGAGAAAGAGGAGAAAAGGAGGATGAGAGAAGGAGGATGAGAAACGGAGGAGGAAGAGGAGGAAGATGAAGAAAAAGAGGAAATGGTAGGAGGAAGAGGAAGAGATACGTGCACTTGAATGCGGGTACATATGTCCATTGCGAAACAATAGGCCTACAACGGAATGAAATACACAATGCAATTCGAAGAAATTAAATTCAATATAATACAGTGCGACACAATGTAGTTCAATACAATACAATACAAGTTCCGCTTGTAGAGCACGGAAGGATATATATAGGCCCTACTGTATCTATCTGAGGGCTTGCACTAATGTCGTGTCACGCGTCATTGATCGATCCCGTGGTCTTACAGCTCGACGTAAACACGGGACGTTCTAAACCAAACCTCTACGTTGTGACACGTTAAAAATCTTGGAATCAATATATATGGTTGTATTATGGGTATATGTCGTGCCATCCGCGGTTGACACCCTTAAAGTAAAATAGGTTAAGATCAATGAGATATAGGCCTATTATAAGCGCTAGAGAGCGTATGACGTACAATGTATGTTTCCCTCAGGTCGCAGTGAAGTCACAATCGCTAAGCGACCTTGACCCCCAAGCTAGGCATTCTAAATATAGATATCGATGTTTACTTTTGTGTAGCCTATCACAGCTGAAGTTGTACTGTCAAATGAATCCTGCATGACGTCAGCCAGCGCTCATTAACATAATTCGTGACGTGTCCACACAATAAACGTCGATGATGACGTCTATTTCTCGATTATGACGTCAGTCAACGCTCATTTTGAGCAACTTATGGGCCAAGGCCGTTTTGAATCGGCAGCCTCAACAGTAGATGCTCGCTCTAGTGATATATATTTATTTATTTATTATACATCTCTATGGTTAAGACCAGACGCAATAGTATGGCTAGAAGCCTCGTATACATAAACTGCCTGGTGTCCAGGCACATTCAAAGTCGCCTGTCGATAGATAGTTTTGTGAACTTTAGAGTCTTGCAGTACTGTCTAGTAGTAGGCCACATTGACCTATTTGCTATAGATGGCAATGTGAAGCGCTCTGGATAATCTAAGATAAAATAACATGATGACTAACATAACGCCGTTTCGATAATGCACAATGTATCGATCGATTTCCCTTATTAAGTGAACCGTGAATCATTATCGCTTGGATAAGCTCAGTCGACATTGACGCAACGTTATTTCTATTAACTGAAACTGTAACTGATATAGAAAAATAACTCAATTTTTTTGTCAGTTAACTGTAACTGAAACTGAAACTGAAAAATGCTGAATAACTGAAACTGTAATAGAAACTGAAAAACAAAACTGTATAACTGAAAAATCACAAAGCGTTAACTTCAAAATGAAACGCGTTTTTCCTTACTTCTGAAACATCGGTTTTTCCTTACTTACTTTTTTGAATAGCAAACATACTCTAGTCTACGGTCAATTTCCTTTGCTCAGTTCACTTCCGGTTCCTTTTCCATTCGTTGCGTTGTCGTTGATTAATGTAGCCGCCATGGTAGGCGCTAAACCGTAAAACAATCGATGACTACGAGAACAATGCTTAAGCCAATTAGCGGTTTAAAAGTAGAAAGTGGCGTGTGGGAATATTTTGTTTATGAAGCAGCGATAGACAAGAGCCGATGTTGTGTTCGCACTGTTGCTGGCAATGACGCCGAAAAACATGAGTGTGGCACGTTAATGGTCGAAAAAAATGCGACAAACCTTCTAAATCATTTTCATAGCAAATGTAAGGATGTGTAAGCGACTCTGCAGCTGAATGAAAAGCAAAGGAAACAACCTGTTGACAAAGCTAAACTGGAGATGACCGTGACAGATGACTAGCCGCCACCAGTAAAGCGGTACGAGCTACTGTCGAAGGATACTGAAAAACCATAACTGAAATAACACTGCATTGACGGATCAGATGGCAAACCAGAAGTCAAGCTACGCTGGGTAAGCAAGGTGGCGTAGATGAGTCTTAAGCTTAAGCTTTATTCATTCCGGATATTTATATAGCGCCTCTTCGAGAAGCCTACTCAGAGGCGAAATCTGAGTAGGCTTCTTGCATTAAAGACCTGACAACGCATAGGACTCGGCAGTTAATTACAAGGCTACATGGACCATTCACTGTCCTACTACGAAGCAGGAAGAAAGTCACAGTGACTGTTGATCGAGTACAATATGTGATTCACAGTCAAACAAACGCAGCCAACTAGATGCTAAAATTTTATAGGGAAATGATTCTAGATCCTTGTTTTGGATGCGCCTGTACACCACACACACACACACACACACACACACACACACACACACACACACACACACACACACACACCCACACACACACACACACACACACACACACACACACACACACCTCTACACCTATGCACATACACCCACACACACTGTGACACACACCCATGCACACACACGCACACACACCTCTACACCTATGCACATACACCCACACACACTGTGACACACACCCATGCACACACACGCACACACACGCACGCACACATGGTTAGGCTTACAGGGAATTCACATTACGATACCCTGAATCGAGGCAACATATTATTGGTATGCTACTTAGCTGGACTTCATGGTAACTGATAGATACTGTCTCTTTCCACACAATCAGATATTGTTCTGCACATAGTAGGCCCATCTCTTCACAATATCTCGGACTTGATGCGGAGCTTTTGTATAAGCTGGCACCTGATGCGCTTTGCTTTGAAGGAGCACATGGGAAATATTCTTGTTTATGATTTACGACCACAATGTTGTTTTGGTGTCATTTTTCACACCTATCGATCTTCACATTGCAGTTGATAATAATTTGGGTCTATGCAATGTTCACATTGTTCAGTTTAGGCCTACCTAGAGATTTTTATGTAACCCCATGAAGATGTATGATTTTAACGTTCGTTAAGAATGACAGGTTCATCCTAGGTGAATGATAGCCTACGTAAGCAGCTGCTGTGCCAGAATCAGTGAGAATGACTTTTACGCATGAACTCTTAGCCTATGTTGTCAGCGCCTTCGTGAGGTAGGTCTACTTAAGCAGGCACTATTCCAAGTCTCTTGATACACAAATACATACGTCGCATTAAAAGCCTTCTTCCTGGCGTCGACCCTTTTTCGATCGGTTAGACATTACATGTGTACAGAGCTCTACTTAGGTTCTCAAAAGACGCTATATTATGAGTGCTTCGATAAAAACCTAATTTCCTCGAGGGGGATCCGAACTGTAGCGCTATAATGAGATTTAAGGTTAAGGTTAAGGACAGGAAGGTGTAGACATCTTAGAAACTTCGTAATGTCTCTAATGCGAGATACAAAAGTGTCAGAGGCTCAGAGCCCGATCAGTATTATTACAGTCAGACTTTTGTGTAATTACTACAAAGGATCCACTATTGTCTGGCAAGTGACCACAGTCATTGTCTTCATTGCATATAAGACTGTTCGGGGTCGTGTTCCTGACTCGGACCATGTCGCCTGTCGTTTCTGATCTTCGATTCAACGCTGTCCCGGAACTGTGGACATTATGTCATCTGTCAACACTGATAGGGAATATATGTTGGTTCACTTGGTTGGGTGGGATCTGCTTGCTTGTAAAATGCGAGCGTTTGACTTGCATTATTAAAAGGCTACTCACTTACTTACATAGACTGCTCAGTGCTCACAAGAGCAAACTTTAAACGATACAACTTAACAGCTTACAGCAGCAATAGATTCTAAGATCTGTGGTGTAGTGTAGACATTCTGAGTTACCTGAAAGGCGCTATATAAATATTCAGATGCATGCATTTATGCACACGTATTGTATTGTATTGAAACATTTATAAAGCGCCTCTAGTATGGCGAATCGTTCAGAGGCGCTCATTGGCTAAACGTATGACACGAAACTGGTTGGTGAATGAAATACGGAATAGCTAATGGTTTGGTATTGATTGGGGTTTGTCATTGTGGGCTTGGAAAAGCATTGGCCAGCAGCGGCTCTTGTGAGAAATTCAAAGGACCGCCTAGCATATCTGGGACTTGTCTCATTCATTGACTGAGGTATATGTTATTGCGTGCAGAATATTCGCCGGCTTTTGTCGGTGGAACGAAGCTTGGACATTATCGGAGTATCTAGGAGACGCTAACGATTCACCCGTGAACATCCTCTTTCTCTGTCTCTCTCTCTGTGTCTTTGACTCTGTCTCTGTCTCTCACTCTATCTCTCTGCTGTGTCCTAGAAACAGCTAATGGTGATATTAAGCCGGCGTTCACAGGGAACTTAAAGCATATCGAGTTGGGCTAGAACTGAGACGACTGTCATTCTTGCATCTCGATATCTCGCATTCCTGAAATGCGATATCACTCAATGTCCACTAAAGTAAACCCTCCATTGTATACTTTATCATAATATTATATTCTTTACTTCATGCATTCAGAACATAATAGTGGACTATATATACGATAATATTTATCTATAATGCCTCCTCGAGATATCCACTGAGAACGCTCTCAGGTCAGCACCAGCTAAACAGAGCCAGACAAATTTTATCATTTTACATTAATCTAATCAAAGGTAACCTAATCTAATCCAATGACTTCTATAGCGCCATTGTTGTGAAAGCATCAATCGATTGTCCCTTCAAGTGAAACCATAGATGGAGATCGTAATCCTTCGGAGAGCATGGATCGAAATTTCATTGTTCGCAGCAAACAGAATTGAACGTGCTTTCAATGGTCGTAATCTTAATACCAATATGACGTGTGCACCTATATAGCGAATTTAAGAACGTTGTTCACAGTAACTCGCATCGTGGACAAGACCACGATCTCCGGCATCAAACGTAAGCGTGCTAACCACATAAATGTCTGCATCTAGCAGACATTACCTCTACAGGTGATTCCTGTCTGAATCCCCCACCAGACACCCCCTTCCGCTCACCGGCCTAGCAGCCCAGCCTCCGATTTCACCGTGGAGGGAAGGAGAGTTAGGTGGACGAGGCTTGTTGCACTGTGGGCCAACTGCTCAGCGTGGCTATTGTTATGGCCGCCGCCGTCGCCGCATGCCTGTGGCTGCAATCAATGTCTGGTGCAAACGGTCTATTGCGTCGAACGGAAGGGACCTCGTGTCCACGAAGAACAGTTGCAGAACGCTGCAAGAACAGGTATGTTGTTCCTACGTAAATGTTCTACCTTTTCAGAAACTTTGAGTGGCCAACCGTAGCGTAACGAAGGGTTTCAGCCTCCAGGGGCCAGAGTTAATGACTGCGCCCATTTTAAATTGTATACTTAGGTCTACCGAGAGCGGCTATAACTACTACTAGTTGTGCGCTGAAAATGCCCAACTATTAATTGCATTTGATAGCTGTGCATCTAATCCTGCTCTCCAAATACTTTCTTCTGCTTTTGGCAATGTTCAATCCTTCATGGTTAGTATGTATGTATTGTATGTATTTACGACGATTTATATAGCGTTGTTGATAGCAAGCTACTTCTAGAACGCTCAACCAGTAGCGGCAGCCATCAACAGGCGCCCAGCCCTCATGTAGGACAATGAGCAGCCCGGAGGCGCCAGCCGTCAGGTTGTGTGTTTGTATTGTATTGTATTGCATTGTATTGTACTCCAGGTTTATATTGCGACCGAGCCACCCGCAGTAAAGGTCCGAGAAATAATTAATCTCTGATAAACCGACCGACCGGGAATCGAACCCGGGTCGCCGACGTGACGAGCAGGCACCAGCCCACTCGGCCACTCAGACCCCTAATAGTAATAGTATGGTTAATAATAAACTTCTTCCGAGTCCTTTTAAAACTGAATTTGTTCTGAATTTCGAGTACAAGCAAACGACATCGCAACGATGGCTGACTTGTTAACCGCACCAATTGCTCAAGGAGGTTGAGCGTGGTGTGTGACTCAGCCATACCTTTTGCCAACCATATTCGAAAATTTGCCTGGTCAGATCAATTTCAAATACGGGATATTCGTAGAATCAGATCTCCTTTCGCATACCTTCTTAATTCCACGGGAGAATGCTTTGGCTTCCAGCAGATTTGACTAATGTAACCCACATCTCATCGGTATCAATAAGGAAAATCTACACACAAACTATAAACGGCTCAACTCTCTTGTCAGGGCCACAAGAAAGACCCCCAAATTCCAGCATATTGCCCCATATTCCCTTCAATGAACTGGCTGCTCATTCAAAATCTGCTTAACAGCTCACATGGTCCCACATCTTAAACAAACGACGACCTACCTCTGTTCCATGCTCACCAATCACACGGATACTGTTCTCGGTCAGTATACCTACCGCCGTGACTCTTAATGTGACCTGCGACTGGACAGTGTTTGGGTTCTCGGGATTTCTCGATCCAGGGTTTTGGAATTCAGAACCTAGTTCAGTTTATTCCGTCAATTATTCGACGTCATTCAGTGTTAAACTTAAGACTAACTTAATTGAACTTGCATACCCATCGTAGCATCCTGGCTTCTGCTTTCTCTGATCTGTTGAATTTCGATCTGGCTTTTTCCAATTGATTGTGATTATTGATTTCGTTTTCACTTGAAAAATAATCGATTTATATCTTCGACATTGTTATTGTGGCGCTATGGAAGTCATCATCTTAAAATAGACCCAAACAACAATCCACATCCATGCATTCATCCTGCATCCATGCATACCTCTTTCCGTCATCCATCAAACACTCCATCCATCCATTTATCCATCTATTCCTCCATTCGCAAACGTAAATGAAATTATAATTTAAAGTTTAGTTATCGGCACTTCAAGAAAAATTCATCAGAGACCGTACATACATCAAGTTAGTCCTTCATCTATTTAACCATTCGTCTATATACCATTCATTCATGTAAGCATTCATCCATTTAACCATTCCTCCATTTAAACACTCATCTACCCAACCATTCATTCATCCAGCCATTCATCCATACCCATTCATCCATTCACCCATTCATCCACCCATTCACCCATCCACCCATTCACCCATTCATCCATCCATCCATTCATCCATCCACCCATTCATCCATCCACCATTCATCCATGGGCATTCATTCATCCACCCATTCACCCATTCATCCATCTACCCATTCAGCCATCTACCCATTCATCCATTCACCCATTCACCCATTCATCCATCTACCCATTCATCCATTCATCCATCCTCCCACTCACCCATTCATCCACCATTCATTCATTCATCCATCCACCAATTCATCCATCCATCCATTCATCCATCCACCCATTCAGCCATCCAGCCATTCCCCATTCATCCATCCACATATTCACTCATTCATCCATCCACCCATTCATCCATCCACCCATTCATCCATGGGCATTCATTCATCCACCCATTCACCCATTCATCCATCTACCCATTCATCCATTCACCCATTCATCCATCTACCCATTCATCCATCTACCCATTCATCCATCTACCCATTCTTCAAATCCTCCATCCTCCCACTCACCCATTCATCCACCATTCTTTCATTCATCCATCCACCCATTCATCCATGGGCATTCATTCATCCATCCATTCACCCATTCATCCATCTACCCATTCATCCATTCACCAATTCATCCATCTACCCATTCATCCATTCACCCATTCATCCATCTACCCATTCTTCAAATCTTCCATCCTCCCACTCACCCATTCATCCACCATTCATTCATTCATCCATCCACCCATTCATCCATGGGCATTCATTCATCCACCCATTCACCCATTCATCCATCTACCCATTCATCCATTCACCCATTCATCCATCCACCCATTCATCCATTCACCCATTCATCCACCCATTCACCCATCCACCCATTCGCCCATTCATCCCTCCACTTACTCATCCATCCACCAATTCACCCATTCATTCATCCACCCATTCGTCCATTCATCCATCCACCCATTCATCCATCCACCCATTCATTCATTCATCCATCCACCCATTCACCCATTCATCCATCCACCCATTTACCCATCCATCCATCCACCCATTCATCCATTCACCCATTCATCCATCCACCCATTCATCCATCAACCCATTCATCGTAACTGCTTTCAGCGTGAAGCAACCATGGCCACTCCACGATCAACGACTCGACTGGGTAACTTCTTCGGTTTCGGCAGCGGCAGGGCCAGCTCCCGTAGCAACGTCGTCAACGCCGTCAATGACCTCCGACCTTCAACTAGCAGGACTGGCTCACGTGGAAGCGGCGTTGAACTCCGGACTATTCCGCCGAATCTGGAAGACAAAGTGCAACAACTGCCGAACGATATGCAGGTTAGGAATTAGCCGATTGGCACTTTTTGCAGATTTCCAAATCCGGATAGTAACCGAATACCTGGCCTGCTTTTTCGACCGAATCCGAATCCATCCGATTAATGGACAATATTTCTTTTCATCTGCAAAGATATAGGTAGATGAATAGATAATAAATTACTAATTAAAGATAAACAAATATAAATATGAAAATAACATTTGAAACCGCGTGGATTACCGCGACCGCTGCTCCTCATTCTTTGCATTAAAGTTATTGTTATTCTTAAATTAATTTCATGCAATTATCAATCAATTGCACTTAGTATTTGCGCATTAAGGACTTCCTTATAGTACCTACACAGTAAACGTCTCATGGAGGTTCCGGCCCACGCACTCCACAACATATGGTGACCACGCGACCATAATTATTGCTTCCCAACATTCGCACCAAAATTACAACTCAGTTTATGCCACTCACAACAGCTTAACGGCCTTCACCTCCTGCTATTCAGTTTCCTGCTGAGCGATGACTTTTCCAATTGTTTACCAGTCCCAAGGAAAGCATATTCTTCAGCAATAAGTTCTTTAACAACTTCAATGCTACACGAATGACCTGTGACGATGACAAAGTAGCAGATATCCTCCAACGGAACTTTTGCCGACAAGGATTCTTATATTTTATTTTGGCCATTGTGTAAGCGAGTCGAAGGCTGACGCGACCAGCAACTTCTTGCCATCGAAACCGCAATCGTTGAATAACAGACCTAATAGGCATAGGCGCTCGCAGATTTTTTGCAGGAGGGGCATTGCACAGTGGTCATGGTTAAAATTTTTAGCGAGAGCTTGAAAAATGCAAACCAGGAAATTAAAAACATGGGTATTTTTCATAGAGGTTTTTTAAATGCGAAATTAAAAAAATATCCGAACTAATTTTGATTGGATATTGTTTTAAGTTCGTGCTTCAGTGCGAAGAAATTTGTTAAACATCAAAAAGTAGTAGTTAAAAATAGGTATAAAATTTCCTAGGTGCGGGCGCCCATGCCAATGGGCCTACACTGTTAAACAAACCACGGTGCCGCCATTAGGTATGTAGGCCTAGGCTTTAAACTGTTTATAGTTATACTGATCTTTGATTGCTTCAGATAATACTAGTTTAATTGTTCAAATCTGTTGTTTATGTTATCGTAGGAATCGTTTCATCGTCTCTTGGGCGACATGTATGAACAGGAGACAGTGACAATGATTCGGTTCATTGAAGAAGCTCGCAGGTCACTCGCTCTGTCTCTCAACGAACTGAACGACGAACAGGAGGTCCTTGCGCTAACGTCCAACAAAATAGGTCGAATTCAAAACAATTCTAAATCAATTTTCAATCAGTTTAATTCAGATATAAATTCTATGCGTTAAATTTGAACTAAAATACGTTGCCTATATATGTATGTATGTATGTATGTATGAGCACTTGTTATAGCACCCCTTCAAGATTTCTACTCAGAGGCGCTCCCGACTACAGCGCGGACACTGAATCGGAGTTTCACGCCGAAGCGCATGAGCAATTGCGAGTGAAGGACTTGCCCATGGTCCCTACGCGGCGGCTTGAGGTGGATTCGAACCCGCAACCCTCGGGCTGCAAGGCACCGAACATACCCCTACACCACCGCGCCCCACAAATAGCACTATTATATAAATTATAAACCCGTTTCATACACCTCTCGGAAGAGTATTAGGCCTAAGTCTGGAGGTTAGATCAGCCTTCTTTCTACTTGTGCTTCTTTTCTTCCTTCTTCTTTCCTGCTTCTCATTCAGCACCATCATCTTTGAGATCTACTTCAAGATCTTCCGCTTTGTTGCAGAAGCAGAATTCTTACACTCTTTTTTTATAATCCCTTCATTCGTCCTTCCTTCTCCGCCTTCCTCGTCCTCTGCCTTCTGCTACTTCTTCTCCTTCTTCGCCGCTTTCTTCTGTTCCTTCAATTTTTCTTCTTTGTCTTCTTTTCGATGCCTTTTCTTCTTCTTATCTCTCCCTCTTTCTTCTTCCTCTTCTCGTCTCCTTCTTTCTTCTTCTTCTTTTCTTTCTTTTCTCTGAGATCTTCTTTTCTTCTTTCATCGTTATTCTTGTTTTGTTCTTCTCCTTCTTGTTCATCTGGTTCTTCACCGTCGTCTTCGTTATATAGTAGAATCTTTGGTTTGGGTTGGGTGTCTCCAGGATAACACAATTGGTATCTCTGTATAGGCTAATTGTCTCATCATTATTTGCTAATTGATGAACTACTTGCTCTTAGCTAACCTAAACCCCCTTAGTCTATGGTATGCAGCATTTTTGTGAGGAACTGAATCATGCCTTATTTAGTGTGTAAATACATAATAACTTACTTACTCCTTCCTTATTTACTTACTATGTTATTCTTCGTTAATTATTGAACTATGCAATAGTGCGAAACAGTGTTCTACTCCGTTGTGAGCTTTTCTAAACAATGTTCCAACCTGCTGACACTTCTTATAACGACACTGGCAAGTTGTACGTGCAAACTTATTCTTTGTGACCAGGCAGTAAGATATTGTAGCGGCATAATAATATTATGGAAAGTACTCTCCAAGTTTTCCGATGCTGTGGCACCGTGTCAAGGGCCTTGTCCGCGAGTATGGATGACGCAGTAGAGTTATGAAAGAGTGTAAAAGAGTTCTAATTCAGTGGGTGTAATTGCCCTTACCGGTATCTAATTAACTTATCTATAACCGCAAAATTATCACCTAACCTTATCTTTCGTTGCCTTAACGAACGTACCGTTGCATACCTCGCCTTATCTTACCTCGCCTTACCTCATCTCATGTATGACTATTCGTTCTGGTTCTTCAAACAAGAATTACCATCACAACTCTGACCATGGCGTTCTTTTTCCAGCTGAGAGTCGACTGAGCTCTGCCTCCGATAATCGTCCCAAGTCGAGCGCCCGTCAGCGCATCGGCGCTCAGACCGCAAGACACCGCAAGACGCCAGCACCGCCGCCACCGATCGCGTCCGTCCCACTGCCCGCCGTTCCATACAAGGTCTCCCGCTCCAAGACGACCGTCTCCATCCAGAATCTGTCCCAGTCCGTCTCAGCCAGGCCGACGACGGCCGCCAGACGTGCTGGGCTCCTCGCGTCGTCCCTCGACCGAGTGACCTTTGAGACGGAGAGGGGAAGCGTCGCTGGGAGGGTGAAGTCCGGAAGACAGCAGGAGACGGTGGAGGTGCATCCGAGGCCGAGACCGAGAACAGCTTATGCCGTTCCGTACGAGGTTGAGGGAGAACTGAAGAAGGAATACGAAAAGGTACGATGAAAATACCCTGATGCTACGGAATGCATTGTAAATTTTGTAGTACTATGTAGCACGGTATAATTCAAGACATATAACTCATAAACTCGAATACATAAAGCATAGGCCTATTCCTATTAAAAAATATCTACTGAATATCATTCTCCCTTAAGTCACCATACTTATTTTTCGTATTGCAGTTGTAACAAGTTGCGATATTGTCAACTTGATTTCGAATAAACGAATTTGATTGATTGATTGATTGATCGATTAGATTAGACTATGTGTTTATTTAGCCATTTATTCATTCATGCTGTTACATGCATTCGTATTTGACCCAGTCGTCCATCTTGGATTCTTGCAGGAGTCGGATCAGATCATGAAGGATATTTCGGGAGCACAGACGAGAATAGAGGCAGAGCGCGAACGCCAGGCGGCACTCATCAAAGAACGGAAGGAACTGCAGAAGGTCAAGCAACATCAGACGGAAGAGAAGGCCAAGGCCCTCGTCAGAGAGATCACCGCCGTCGAAGAAAAGTAGGTCAAGGACGGATATACACGAACATACAAATATACATTTATACATAAATATATACAGCATATGCATGTGTACATCAAATCAAAATCAAATCAAATCAAATCAAATCAAATCAAATCAAATCATTTATTTGGTGACCAACAAACAACAGTAGTACACAATCAATGAGAAAATGGAGTCACACAGGGGACCCTGAAAGGGTCTTACGGCCCCGCTAAGTAGGGCCCCTAAGGTTGCAGTACAGCCTCATGAGGAAAGCCAATGTATTTAACTGGTCTGAAACTAAGCGTATTAAAGAACAAAACGAAAAATCTTAACTAATGACTCAACAGCACACATATTAGGTAAACAGTCAATTCATACATACATACGTGCATGCATGCATGCATGCATGCATATATATACATACATATATACATACATACATACATGCATACATACATACATACATACATACATACATACATACATACATACATACATACATACATACATACATACATACATACATACATACATACATACATACATACATACATACATACATACATACATACATACATACATACATACAACCATCATAATTACTTGCTACCTCTCTATCTTGGTGGACTGATATTTTCTATTAATTTCATTATTAAGCGTTTTAATTTGACATTCTCTTCTAATCTAATCTAATGACTTCTATAGCGATATTATCATGATGTTCAAGACATCAGTCGATAGTCGTCGCTTCGAGTAAATCGCAATCAGAAGTCATTATCCATTGGATAAGCCAGATCTAAATCCAATAATCAGATCTTCCATGATTAAGAATTTACCACAATATCAATTAAGTCGATGAGCTAAGACCGAGGCCACACGGTTACCTCTTCCCAACCAAGGACGATCGTAATTTCATATCTCGTGTGTTATTTAAAAAACATCTACTAAATACATTATCTCCAGTCTATACCTCATTGGTTACCTCGTTGTTGCTCTAACTTACATTGCCACTAGCCTAATTCTCCTTTAGTAACTAACTGTCAGAGCTGCACAGTATTTGCTATCTCACGCCGACATTTGAACAGTGACGACCGACCCAGCAAGTTGGTCGGCAGAGCCGTTCTTGACGGTTACGTATCGATAGTCCTAAGGTTCGATAGTCCAAAAGCTGTGGTAGCGTGATGGATGAAAGTGTGAGTAGAAGTTGTCTGTGTCCTAAAATAAATTATTAGCGTCGCCACCCTCCTTTATCAAGGCTTGGGACTGGCACTACCAGAATTCGGACAGTGGCTGAGTTGACTTCCAAGATTGTCTGTCTTCATGCCCCATATAAACTGAGTAAGTTAGAGAGACCCTAAAATCTTGATCCTGGTCCTGACACTTAAATAAATAAATATATATATATATATATATATACATATATACATAAATACATACGTACATACATACACACATACATGCATACATATAGTACACATGCATACGATTACACGTACATGCACGTTTACATGCATGCACGCATACTAACAATATGTACAAACATACATAAAAATTGTTGATTCTATTCGTCGTCAGGCAACTGAAGGACAAACAGAGACAAGAACAGCTGGTTAAAGAACGTCTCGAAGAACGGAAGAGACGCAAACAGGAAGCACAAGATGGCGGCGGTCGGGGGTCCAACCCCGGTGACGAGACTGAACGGGCAACGAAGAAAGAGGAAATTGAAGATCTGGAATAGCAGGACGTTGCAAATGATATGTTAGATCGATTGCAACTGATACAGCTGATACAGACCGAAACTGATACACTGCAAATGATAATATTATACACGTCGTGTGTTGCAAATCGATTGTAGGCTAGATAGTGAAATATGCAAATGAAGCATATTTTGCAAGGTAAACTATCGATTGCAACTGATAGGCTACATGCTAAGGATGATACCTACTGCAAATAATATTCTATTTATGCCAAAGGAAGCAAATTGTAAATGGTCTATTGATAACGCCAAACATAATGCAACTTGGATATCGATTGAAATAAGGGCCTAGGTCCTACCAGCAAACTGCAATGATAAGTCGATTGAAGTAGTGCACAATGCATATGAAATATCGACTGATAATGTCATGTTGCAGATGAGGCTACATTCTGCAAATGTAATATGTCTATGTTTCAAATTTCATATACAGAAGGCCCTAAACTGCAGATGACATAATTTTATCACTTGCAAGTTCTACACTGCAAACGATGATTATCGATTGCAAAAGATATAGCCTACCCTACGATTTGCCTATGTGATGATGGAGTGCAGAAGCCGCTGCACTGCAAATGATATGCTGTAAATTATAAAACGGCTGCTGTTGATTCAATCCTGCAAAAGAACTTAACTGAAAGTGATGTATTAGGCTTGGAATTATGTTTGCTAGGCTATTTCTTAAGTTACCGTGATTCTGCAGTGTGAAAATAACTCCAAAGCTGTTAAAATATCTAATCAACTGTTACGAAATGTGACTAAAAGTACTTGAGCACTTAGGAAATGATATAAGAATATTAGCTGCATAATCCAGTCAATATTTGCTTCAGGGTAACTGTGGACATCACTGTTACCCCTCCTTGGGATTTTTCCAAAGATCTTGGGATTCGGGTATCGACTTCGGATCTGGGGATTTTGCATAGCAATCTTGGGATTTTTCTAAGGTCTACAGACTAGTTTTAACTGTAGGCTACTTTTCAACAGAGGGAGCGAATCAGATTAGAAAAACTCGCTCAGTCTGAAAGACGTTTATTATTATTGCTACTTGTAAACATTGTAATTTGTTAATTCAATGTTATTCTCTGGTTTTTTTCTTTCTCAGTTCTTAGTTAGGCATTTTTGTGATTTCATATTTCAGCGCAATTTTTCCTTTTCAGTAACTTGGGACTTTTGGCCAATCTTTGGATTTTTTGGCAAGAGCTTGGGATTTCAGAAAATGCAGAGAACTCGCACTGGTGGACATATTTTGACACACATAATAAACCATTGCCAAGCTTGTTTCTGTAACATCAGGGCAATAAGTCACATTAGGTCTGCTCATACCACAGACATGTTACAAACCATATAACCTGCTCTCTTGTCTGCTCTCGCCTCGATTATGCCAACATCTTGAACTGAAAAGGCTTCAACGAGTCCAAACTCTCCCGACTTACGCTATGCTGCGCTGGCTCCATGTATGATTTAGAATAACATTTAGACTGGCCTGTCTGACCAAAACAATCCGTGAATCGAGTGTTCTTGCATACCTTCAACCAATTAGTCTCTTCTTATATCCATCCCTGAAGCCTTAAATATTCGAGGCTGAGACACGATGTCAGTTCTGTCATGGACTCTCGTGCATTCCATGTTGTTACTCCTAATGAAACCCACTACCAATGCTTCTAAGGTGTCATATTAATTGCATAGTAATAATAATAATAATAATAATAATAATAATAATAATAATAATAATAATAATAATAATAATAATAATAATAATAGGCCCCTAATTTATTTTTGTATCTCCGGATAATTTTTATAATTCCTGAGGGATCTGAGGTACCTCGGGTAAGAAAATAATGCAATTAATATAAGAATAATAAAGTAGGCCTATAACATGCCTAGTTTTAATTTTATCTTAACATTGTCTTTTAAAATCTAATCTTCAAACATCCCATAATCAAATCATAATCAATGCATAAGTTGAGTACTTGTCAGCTTATTTTTAATTAATGAAAATTGATTGATTGACTGAATGAAACGTTTCATGTTGCTACACTGTATATTTACGTTAGTCGTAAGCCTATGTTAGACTCGTTTTAGACTGTATAAGGACAAATGTTGAATTAACAGGCTACTGAACATTTCGTGATCAATCAATCGATCAATCAATCAATCATAAAATTTATATAGCGCCTCTTCAAAGGCTCTACTCAGAGGCGCTCCCAAGCCAGGCCTGATCATACAGAAAAGTCTTCAATTGGGCGTAGAAGGAAGCCGAGTGAATGCGAGGAGATAACCGAAGGAAAGATGGCAAGACATTCCACGCTGTTGGACCAACAACAGAGAATGCTCGGCGCTGCATAGTAGCAGTGCGGGCATGTGGAACCAAGAAGTCACCCCGAGAAGAGGAACGGAGGGCTGAGCGACCCTTAAGAGACGAAGAGAGAGTGAAGATGGTGCACAAGTAGCGAGGAGCTGAACCCAAGACGCTTTGCCAGACGAGAGTGCAGAGCCGATATAGGATACGCTGCCGGAGGGGAAGCCAGTGTAGAGTATGATGCATGTAGGAGGATACGCTACCACAGCGAGGAATGGAACCAACAAGGCGCGCCGCAGACCGAAAGACCCTCTCAAGGGAGGACAAGCGGACTTGAGGAAGACCAGTGTAAAGAGAAGAGCAATAGTCTAGACGAGAGCAGACGAAGGCATGGATAAGAGTAGAAGCAGCAGAGGTTGAAAGAGAGCGAGCAACGACCCTAAGCTGACGAAGATGGTAAAAGCAGGAGCGAGACAAAGAGGAGAGGTGTTTAGTAAAGGTTAGTTCCTGATCAAGGATGACACCAAGGTATCGTACAGAGGTAGAGAATGATATTAGAAAAAATTCAGCTGCAAGAAGGTTCAGGTCAAGTTTTGCCAGCTGCTGGCGGGTACCCAGCCATATGAACTGGGTTTTAAGAGGATTTAGTCTCAGGCGATTGGAAGAAAGCCAGGCAGACAGAGTGTCAGTTGCACGAGACATCGAGCGAACAGCACTCAAAGCATCCCTTACAGAACAATGCAAGTAACACTGAAGGTCATCAGCGTATGAGTGGCTAAAAAGAGCACTAGAAGCGAGAACAGATTCAAGGTCAGCAGTAGAGGATATAGAGAAGAGGACCGAGCACAGAACCCTGGGGTAGGCCAATAGGTACGGGGATCCAAGGGGAACGCGACGAATGGAAGACAGTAGATGAAGATACGCTGATACGCTGTCATGATTTAGTCGCCACTCTTGATGGCCCTCTGCATCAGTGTTTCATTGGTGAGGCAGCACACAAGGTTGCCGTGAACCTGCTCTAGGGGTAGGCTATAAAATAAAAAAAAACTGCTGATTATCACTACTGACATAGGCCTAGAAACTTTAAAAAAAACTTGAAGTAGCGTAGAAAGTGTCGCAACACTGTACTTGAATACAAGGAGCGTTGCTCGTCATTAAGAAACAGAACTAACTGGGAAAATAAATTAAATTAACACAAGATACCGTTGACTGTTAGTAAAGGTGAATCGCTCTAAAAAGATTGGGAGCCAGTGCTCTATATACGTGTTTGATTATACTATTATGCAGGCGCTTCTGAACATAAACTAATTCCACTTAAGAACATTGGCATGCACTAGAATAGAAATAAACAATATAAAATATTAATGTCATATTGCTTAGTATGAAAATTAAGATATTTATTTATTAATTCGTTCATTTATTTGTTTATACATGTGTTCGTTTGTGCATTCGTTCATTCATTCGTTCACTCACTCGTTTGTTCCGTCGCTTGCACTCCCTTACTCCTTCGTTCACTCATTCTCTCACTCGCTCGCTCGTCCAAAAACCTACCCACACACCCACTTATAGCCAAATTACTCCACCCACCAATCCACTCATTAACTCAATAATTCTTTTATGCATTCGCGGACTGGGTGACAATTATATAGGCCTAAACAGAATCGCTAGTTGCAGCCTCGCAGAAAATTGTTTCCAACGTCCAGTTTTGCGCCGTTGGTTTTATTGTACGGTAGGCCTATCCAATAATTCTGAATGCACCAAACTTGCGGCACGACAGCTTGCTGTCCTCAGTCTGTAACCGAATATTTGTATTGTACGTTCTATTAGTATTATATATGGCTTAGTTACGTTGGAGTAAAGCGCAGTGTTGTACAGTAACGAAGTAAAAGTAACGCGTTACTGTACTTAAGTAAAAGTTTCAGTAGCCTACTTTTACTTGTAACGAAGTATCACAAAACGGAAATACTCTTACTTTTAACGAAGTATAATTTAACCCATGATTCAGTACTTCTACTTCGTTACAATTCGTGTAATATTCGTTACAATGTTCGTTACTAAAAATTGGGAGAATGCATGTTTAGCAGGCGAGCCTGGTCTGATTTGATGGAGCTATTTTGTTAGATTGAACCATAGTTGTAAAAAACGTTTTTTCGTTTTTTATTTTTTTCAAAAAAACGTCGTTTTTTCGTTTTTTATTTTTCGTCCCTCAGATAAATAAATTGCAAATATGTGAATTTATGTATCGCTTCGCCAACAAATCTCTTCCCCCAATCTTCAGTCGCTACTTCTCTAAGATCTCTGATACACATTCTCATTATACAAGATCTCTCGATAACTTTGATGGAACCTATGCCCGCACTAACACTCGTTATTTTACCTTAAGATGTGCTGGTCCTTCTGCCTGGAATAACCTACCGAAGTCACTGCGCACTCTTCCGACTCTTGCCCTATTTAAAAAAAGAGGTCAGAGCCTATCTCCTTGACAATTATAGTCAATGCGTTATCTAAATATGGTATTAATTGTTATACCACAATTAGTTAAGTGACCTAGCTAAGTGTTGTTAGTTAAGCCAGTTATTCTCATTTTTTTCTGACAATGCTATTTGTTTAGACTATACTCAACTGGCATACCTCTGCTAACATGGTACACGGGTAGGCCTATCCCTAACTTACCGGGACTTCAGTCCCTTCTGGGTACCCGATCGTGTCCCTCAAACGTTAATAAGATAATCATGTGATCTGTCTGTTTTAATTTCAAAACTTATGATCGCTGTTTATGATTATTCTGGATAACTACTTATAAACTATTCTACGGAAACAATAAAAGGATTTATTGATTGATTGATTGTCGATTGAACAGGTCAATTGAAGATGCTATTGCCAGGTAGGCCTGTGGAAGGCTGGTCTTGTCCCAGCAAGTGGTTAGGTTGAGTGATTCATCAGCAGTTATGATGGATCAATACTTCACTATTTTGCAAGTAGTAGTTAACGCTTTCCTTATTTGAATAACTTAGGCTTAATGACTTTTGTGTTATATAAGAACGTATTGACAGTACTAGTATACTTGCAGTACTAGTACGACTAGGCCTAATATAAATATTTTATAGTAAGTTTAGTTCTAGTAGTGGTCGTTGTAGTAGTAGTAGTAGTAGTAGTAGTAGTAGTAGTAGTAGTAGTAGTAGTAGTAGTAGTAGTAGTAGTAGTGGTGGTGGACTGGTGGTGGTGGTGGAACTAGTAGGCCCCTAGCCTAGTAGTGGAAGTTGCAAATTTACTTAGTAGAAATGGTAAAGATGTAATTTTCACTGTATCTGTTAGCTACATTGGTTAGAGCGTATCCCATATATCTCATGAGCCTCTGTGCGAGAGAGTGATTGTGATGATCGCGGATCGCCACCCGATCATTGCTTATTTAAGATGTTTAAATTTAGGACTAGCACGGTCCGTACACGGGGACCTTCAAAGGGCGTGGCTCCCTTTCAAATGGGCAGCGGTGGTAAAGGATCTTACCAGATCTATTCATTGAAAATGAACCGAGTCGAGGCGATATGGTCGGTATGTAAAAATTTGTAGGCCTATATTATCATTTCCAGCGATCGTCGATAAGTTCGGCGCTCGTAAATCATTTGGTGCCCTGTGCTTGGCTTTCCAGTAGCTGGTAAAGCTTTATAAATTTGGTGTTTACGATTACGATTTTAATAAAGCAGTAATGTCGTTTACAGAATGAATAATAATAATGCTAATAATAGTGATGATGAAGATAATAAAAACTAGAAATAATAATAATGTAATTATTTTAATAATAATAATAATAATAATAATAATAACAGTAGTAGTAGTAATAAAACTAATAATAATAATAATAATAATAATAATAATAATAATAATAATAATAATAATAATAATAATAATCAGAATTGTAAGGGAAATGCCTCCTGCGCCTACGATATGAGCCAGGATAAAGGTTACAGAAAATCAAGAATGTACCTTAATGTAATACCGGTATAGCATAGTACTGGAGTAATTACAGAGTGCTCGCTATAAAATGTTTGATCAAATCTAAGAAATTTGAATACCGCATTTGCCCGACGACTTTCTGGGTAGAACATTTTACTGTATATAGGCCAAACACATAACTCAAAGTTTAAAATTTTCAAAATACGTTACACAGAGAGACGAAAAATAATTAAGCCTCGTGTCAACTGAAGAAAGAACGGCCTGACTAATTCTTCTAACTACCTTTTGGGTATTCAACAACGTCAATTTTTTCATCATAACTCATTTTGAATGAATTCATCCGTAAATTAAAATCCACTCAAATCTGTGGCTGTAATCTGACAAATTAAAATCCAGTCAAATCTGTGGCAGTACCCGGTAATCGAACAAATTAAACTCCAAGTAGCAATTTTCAATGACATAGGCTGTACATTTAAAAAAATTGAAACTAGGAACTTTTAACTAATCGTTTTTCTTTATTCTAATAGAGTAACTTAAAAGGTGCTTTTCAAATAGTTCAAGAAATGTATCTTTTTGTGGATCCTCACAGTAGTGATTATAACAATGTTGCACATCATTTTTTCAATTTCAAACATTTCATCACATATTCCACAACCGTAAGGCTTCAAAACGAAATGATGAAACGGTTCAAGGACGGTATTTTTTGTGGATCATCATAGTAGTGACTATAACAATGTTCCATAAACTCTTCTTTGATTTCAAACATTTCATCACACATTCCACAGCCATAGGGTCTCATAAAGAAACAATCTATGTCAGCATTAATTGTTGATGTAAGGTTTTGCATAATTTCCGTTGTCAGCAAGACTCTTTCATCACTTTCATTGTGACTGTCGGCAAATAGGATCAATTTCCTATGCGAAGTACTTCCAAGCCATCTCTGTGTCATGCTTGTCTCAATACTTAGACATAATTCACTCCCACAAAATTGTTTTCTAGAATGGGTTTTCACATGACAATCAAGATCAACGCTATGAGTGAATGTTTTGTCACATAATTCACACTTATATGGCTCTGCTCCAACATGTGTCTTCATGTGGATTTTGAGATAAGCTCTTCGTGTATATACTTTGTGACATAAATTGCAGTTGTATGGTTTTTCTCCAGTGTGGGTTCTTGCATGGCGGCTCAGTGGATCCTTTAACGCAAAGGCTCTGTGACATAAATGACACATGTATGGTTTTTCTCTAGTGTGGGTTTTTGCATGGTAATTCAGATGAGTCTTCAATGCAAAAGCTTTCTGACATAAAACACATTTGTACAGTTTCTCTCCAGTGTGAGTTCTTATATGGCATTTCAGAGTAATCATTGACGTAAAGACTTTGTCACATAAATGACACATGTATGGTTTTTCTCCAGTGTGGGTTTTTGCATGGTAATTCAGATGAGACCCTGATGCAAAGACTTTCTGGCATAAAATGCACATGTATGGTTTCTCTCCAGTGTGGGTTCTTATGTGGGAATCTAGTTGACTCTTCCTGGCAAATGCTTTTTGACATAAAATGCACATGTATGGTTTCTCTCCAGTATGGGTTCTTATGTGGGAATCCAGTTGACTCTTCATTGCAAATATTTTGCAACATGAATTGCACTTGTATGGTTTTTCTCCAGTGTGGATTTTTATATGGCATTTCAGAGATCCTGTCTGTGCAAATGCTTTTTGGCATAAATTGCACATGTATGGTTTCTCTCCAGTGTGGGTCCTTATGTGGGAAACCAGATGACTCTTCACTGCAAATGAGTTTTGACATAAACTGCATTTGTAGGGTTTTTCTCCAGTGTGGATTCTTCTGTGGTATTCCAGCCGACTCTTCTTTGCAAATGCTTTATGGCAAAAATTGCACTTGTATGGTCTCTCCCCAGAGTGGGTCCTTGTGTGATATTTCAGAGAACCTGTATCTGCAAATGCTTTATGGCATAAATTGCACTTGTATGGTTTCTCTCCAGTGTGAGTTCTTAAGTGGATTTTGAGATTATAACTTTTCGAAAATGTTCTGTTACAAAATTCACATATGAATTGTTTTTTCCCGTTATGGGTTCTTACTGGCATGTTCACATCTTCACCAAAGTATAAGACAAAATGAAACTGATCCTTTCTGGCTTATCTACATTAGTGTGGTATGTGCTCGCATTTCAAATAGGTAGATATACAATTTTGATTGGACTTTGCTATGGAGTACCACATCCTGATAAGAAAACTGGCAGCGAGCTTTGTGTACTTCTAGAAAGGTCTAAAAATGAAAATTAATATCCTTGACATCAATTGCTATATTGAACTGCTTAATGGGATGGACAGAAACAAAAAGACGAGAAATTCTCAGATTTGATTAATATGAACCTCAATCAACTGCATGTCACAATGGCTACTATCGGAAACAACATTCTGGAGACAGTCATACAGAAACCGATGACTCGACGAGAATATGCTAAAGGAATGCTAAGGGTATGCTAAGGTTAAGAGATCATATTGATGTTAGTGATCATCACTAACGAGTTAGAAAGGAAATTTGCAATGGAGCTTATTGGACTAGAACAAAATTCTTTAGAGGAAACTATTAAGTACCAACAGTGAAAAGCATTTACGAATAGATTAACTAAATCCTAAATATTTGCACAAAGAGAATGGACAATTTTATAAGATAGGCGCAGGCAGAGATAATTATCAATGCATGGGTAATTGGGTATTGGGTGTGTACTAGACAGACACCAAAGGATTGGACAGGTGCAGTCTAGTTCCACTGTGCACATAGAAAGAGAGATAAAGAATGGCTTGAAATGACAAAGAACAATAAAGGCTACTCGAGGCCATAGATATAATTCTGTAACAAAACCATCAGTATCAGAAGGTAAGAAATTCTTCAGTGCAGAGGTTTAAGAACTGTGGAAGAGCTTGAATGACAGAACGTTGAGTCGTCGACACAACCATAGCTTTGAAGAGAACCTGAGGAGAAATAGGCCACTGAAGCATATAAGCTATAATAATTTCAATCTAGCTGAAGATTCTACTCAACCACTAAAATTCTATAAAATGTAATGTTACTTATTGTTAACATTACACAATTAAAGTAGGAAATAGCTCCAGACCATACTAGTTGTGAGTTTTTTTAGCACTTAGAAATTTGCTAGCGACATTTGCATCAAAGCCAGGCGGTCGATGTACGGCATCCGGGTACTGGCCGCCAATGGACTAACCAGTCCATCATTGTGTGACGTTGTGCATCACTGCTGTCGAGGATGCTGTACACCTCACCCGCTTGGTAGGGATTCACTGGTCGGGAGGGTTGAGACAGACTCAAGGCCGTACTTTGGAGAGAGCACAGTATCTTCCTGGGTCACAGCAAACCTTCAAAGAGCTTTGTCAGTGTACCAATTCCCATTTGTTCTCAAAAGTCATCGCAGACTTAGTGCATGTTGTACACAAACTTTTTCCTCCCATTAAACTGACTGACTATACACTTCGACCTTGCACATGCAAGAGAATAATTCCACCAGCAAATATCCTAGCCTGCAAAACTTTTATCATAAGGATGATTTATTCATGATAAAACTTTCTTGTACACCAAAATGTGGTTAGCAGCAGGTTGAATAAAACTGGCCTATACTTACTTATTTACTTACTTCTGTCCGAGGTTAACTGTTTGCTGTTATTTGTCATATGATAGATTGATAGTGCCAATTGCAGTAATATAGCTCCACTCAAATGTGGTTATTTATACGATGCTCATATTATTTTCTATTTTCTTCTGCTTAAAATTTGTTCTTCTACTCCTCCACCTCTACCACAAAACCTTTTCTTTCCCACTGCCTTTTAAATAGGCCCATACTGACAGGCCATAATGCCAATTGTATGACTTCTTTCGCCCGAAATTGGGTCGTATTGCGACATGTCAGTGCGCAGCAAGCAATGCATTCGACCTCCTTCCCACAAGTAAGTCCTCCTCCTCCTCCTTCTCCACGCAAAAAAACTGGGCAAAAGAGCGCTTAAACACTTCTGAAAAGCGGAACCAGAAATATTTTATATCGGTAATGCATTCCTCAGTATGCGTAATAGCACAGTAATTACTAGCATGAGCCAGCAAATGAAAATAAACCAGAAGCTACAAATAGAAAAATAAAAACACAAATAGAAACATATAAGCTAAAAAAAGGTAATGGTAAATTAATCACAAAAACCAATAACTCACTTGAAACAGCATAATAATAACAAAAGTGAATCTTCCGCTCTTCAAAACTGAAAAAAATGGCGTTAAAATTAAAAGAAAAAATTACCAGTGCGACCACTCTCCATTTTCTTAAATCCCAAGCTCTTGACAGAAAGATCCCAATATTGGCCGAAGTGTACAAAAATTTCAAGTAACTGAAATGGAAAACGTTGTGACGAAATTTGAAATGCGATTTAACTCTTAACAATCACAATTAGGCCTATTTTAACGTGTTTGCTAGACTCTGCATGTTTCACTAGTGCCGACCTGTTAACGCCATTAGGCCTCAGGGTTTGCCAGATTTAGGAAGTGCTTGGTCGCGAAATCACGGCAAAAAGTAGCCCAAAAGTCGCGAGCTGAACAGTTGAATGAAAAATTAATAAATTTTTGCTATAGGTACCTCAATATACACACTTCTTTGGTTTCGCCAAGGCAAGTGATTAAGTCATTGAAGTACAAATTTAGATTGCAGACTGCTTCATGCGTACCGTAGACTAGTCCGTACTCCGTAGAGCATGTATTTATTTACAAAGCAAGCAACACCACCTAAGAATAGTAGCTAGTAAGAGTGACCTAGTAGCCTAATGCGGTCAATTTATGAGAATTTATAATGTCGCCGTAGCGACCGCGGGAAAAATCAAAAGTAGCCCAAATATCGCGAGGTCGTTCGAGGACGAAATTTTCAGTCGCGAGTACATTGAAAAGTAGCCCAACTCGCGCTTTTCGCGACGACCTGCCAACCCTGTTAGGCCTAAGTATTTTGGAACAAAGTCCACAAACGCTAGGCCTACATCTGGCTGCATATTTTATCTCCTGGGTCTGGTGCCAAAGTTTAAATTCATCGATTTTCAGCCATTCGTCATTGAATGGTTGTCTATCATACCATAATTTTTATTTCTTACGCAGTGGCGTGCGAGATCCGTGTCGCCAGACCCACCACGGTCATCACTAGAATCAGACGAATTAGATTATTAGACGATGACATCAAAAATTCCGGTTCAGAACTGTTTACATTACGACGATTTGTGTAGATTAATCCGTAGGCCTATTTAGCAGGCTTTAGGCTACAATTACGTAGAAATCTGAAGTCAAATATATATAGGCCTACGGGACCTAGGCCTACGTATGAAGAATGACGTTATTGTAGGCCTATTCATAACATAGGCTAAGTGTGTAAAATAGAGCAGTGGTGGTGGTGGTGGTGGTGGTGGTGGTGGTGGTGGTGGTGGTGGTGGTGGTGCACGGTGTTGGTGGTGGTGGTGGTGGTGGTGTTGGTGGTAGTTTCGGTCGCCGGTGGTAGCAGTATTGAAGCATGGCATTGTATTGAAGATAATATAATCCGATATCTATTGAAGATGTTTTGAGAAGTTCTGCTGAAGGTGATAATGCTAGTTGCTAGGAACTACAAATAGGCCTGTTATGAAGATACGATTGCCAGAGATCCTGAGTGGCCGAGTGGGTTGGTAGCCCGCTCGCCAACCGGCGGCCCGGGTTCGATTCCCGGTCGGTCGGTTTATCATAGATTAATTTCTCGGATCTTTACTGCGGGTGGCTCGGTCGCAATATAAACGTGGAGTACGAGGTTTCTTTCTGCCTCCGACACTAATCATCTTCGATATGAAAAAGTGTCGTTAAGCCCAAGTACAACAACGATGCGATTGCCAGAAACTGTACTGAAAAATGTATTTGCCAGCCAGCAGATGAATTGAAGATGGTATAGCCAGCAGATGAATTGGACATGGTATTGCCAGCAGATGAATTGAAGATGGTATTACCAGCAGATGAATTGAAGATGGTATTGCCAGCAGATGAATTTAAGATAATAATAATAATAATAATAATAATTATTATTAGTATTATTATAATTATTATTATTATTATTATTATTATAGCAAATGTTAAGTACTTTGCAAAAGAGCTGCACCCATGTTTATCTAGCAGATTTCACCAAGTGTGTTAAGAGAGCTTGCAAATTTATGCTGAACAAAGTCAAAGGCAACAGTACGTCATTGCTATACATGGGCTTATTTGGGGGGGGAGGTTTATGGGTTCAACCCTCTCCCAAAATAAATGTATTGCTGTGTTTTTAAAGATTAAATATATAGAAAAATACGAGCATGTCCAATGGAAAACCTCTGAAAAGTAAACCCCCAAACTTGTGTCCTGGCTACGCTCCTAATGCTATATTATAGTACAACCTTTAATATTATGAAGCAGTTCTTCTTGAAAGACAACATTGTATCAAGTTTACTGCGGGTGGCTCGGTCGCAATATAAACGTGGAGTACGAGGTTGCTTTCTGCCTCCGACACTAATCATCTTCGATATGAAAAAGTGTCGTTAAGCCCAAGTACAACAACGATGCGATTGCCAGAAACTGTACTAAAAATGTATTTGCCAGCCAGCAGATGAATTGAAGATGGCATTGCCAGCAGATGAATTGAAGATGGTATTACCAGCAGATTAATTGGACATGGTATTGCCAGCAGATGAATTGAAGATCGTATTACCAGCAGATGAATTGAAGATGGTATTGCCAGCAGATGAATTTAAGATGGTATTGCCAGCTGATGAATTGGATATGGTATTGCCAGCAGATGAATTGAAGATGGTATAGCCAGCAGATGAATTGGATATGGTATTGCCAGCAGATGAATTGGATATGGTATTGCCAGCAGATGAATTGAAGATGGTATTTTCAGCAGATTAATTGGACGTGGTATTGCCAGCAGATGAATTGAAGATGGTATTACCAGCAGATGAATTGGATATGGTATTGCCAGCAGATGAATTGGAGATGGTATTTCCAGCAGATTAATTGCACGTGGTATACAGCCAGCAGATGAACTGAAGATGGTATAGCCAGCAGATGAATTGAAGATGGTATAGCCAGCAGATGAATTGAAGATGGTATTGCCAGCAGATGAACTGAAGATGGTATAGCCAGCAGATGAATTGAAGATGGTATAGCCAGCAGATGAATTGAAGATGGTATTACCAGCAGATGAATTGAAGATAGTATTACCAGCAGATGAATTGAAGATGGTATTACCAGCAGATGAATTGAAGATAGTATTACCAGCAGATGAATTGAAGATAGTATTGCCAGCAGATGAATTGGATATGGTATTGCCAGCAGATGAATTGGAGATGGTATTTCCAGCAGATTAGTTGGACGTGGTATACAGCCAGCAGATGAACTGAAGATGGTATAGCCAGCAGATGAATTGAAGATGGTATAGCCAGCAGATGAATTGAAGATGGTATTGCCAGCAGATGAATTGGATATGGTATTGCCAGCAGATGAATTGGATATGGTATTGCCAGCAGATGAATTGGAGATGGTATTTCCAGCAGATTAGTTGGACGTGGTATACAGCCAGCAGATGAACTGAAGATGGTATAGCCAGCAGATGAATTGAAGATGGTATTACCAGCAGATGAATTGAAGATAGTATTGCCAGCAGATGAATTGGATATGGTATTGCCAGCAGATGAATTGGAGATGGTATTTCCAGCAGATTAGTTGGACGTGGTATACAGCCAGCAGATGAACTGAAGATGGTATAGCCAGCAGATGAATTGAAGATGGTATAGCCAGCAGATGAATTGAAGATGGTATTGCCAGCAGATGAATTGGATATGGTATTGCCAGCAGATGAATTGGAGATGGTATTTCCAGCAGATTAATTGGACGTGGTATACAGCCAGCAGATGAACTGAAGATGGTATAGCCAGCAGATGAATTGAAGATGGTATAGCCAGCAGATGAATTGAAGATGGTATTGCCAGCAGATGAACTGAAGATGGTATAGCCAGCAGATGAATTTAAGATGGTATAGCCAGCAGATGAATTGAAGATGGTATTACCAGCAGATGAATTGAAGATAGTATTGCCAGCAGATGAATTGAAGATGGTATTGCCAGCAGATGAATTGGATATGGTATTGCCAGCAGATGAATTGGAGATGGTATTTCCAGCAGATTAATTGGACGTGGTATACAGCCAGCAGATGAACTGAAGATGGTATAGCCAGCAGATGAATTGAAGATGGTATAGCCAGCAGATGAATTGAAGATGGTATAGCCAGCAGATGAATTGAAGATGGTATAGCCAGCAGATGAATTGAAGATGGTATTGCCAGCAGATGAACTGAAGATGGTATAGCCAGCAGATGAATTGAAGATGGTATAGCCAGCAGATGAATTGAAGATGGTATTACCAGCAGATGAATTGAAGATAGTATTGCCAGCAGATGAATTGAAGATGGTATAGCCAGCAGATGAATTGAAGATGGTATAGCCAGCAGATGAATTGAAGATGGTATTACCAGCAGATGAATTGAAGATGGTATTGCCAGCAGATGAATTGAAGATGGTATTGCCAACAGATGAATTGAAGATGGTATTACCAGCAGATGAATTGAAGATGGTATTACCAGCAGATGAATTGAAGATGGTATTACCAGCAGATGAATTGAAGATGGTATTACCAGCAGATGAATTGAAGATGGTATTACCAGCAGATGAATTGAAGATGGTATTGCCATCAGATGAATTGAAGATGATATAGCCAGCAGATGAATTGAAGATGGTATTGCCAGCAGATGAATAAAAGATGGTATTGCCAGCAGATGAATAAAAGATGGTATTACCAGCAGATGAATTGAAGATGGTATTGCCAGCAGATGAATAAAAGATGGTATTACCAGCAGATGAATTGAAGATGGTATTACCAGCAGATGAATTGAAGATGGTATTACCAGCAGATGAATTGAAGATGGTATTACCAGCAGATGAATTGAAGATGGTATTACCAGCAGATGAATTGAAGATGGTATTACCAGCAGATGAATTGAAGATGGTATTACCAGCAGATGAATTGAAGATGGTATTACCAGCAGATGAATTGAAGATGGTATTACCAGCAGATGAATTGAAGATGGTATTACCAGCAGATGAATTGAAGATAGTATTGCCAGCAGCTGTATTGAAGACGCCAAAGGTGATGGACCAACATATCAATTATGTGACGCCCAACGTAAAATTGCTAATTACTCTAGTTGTTTCTCTCTAAGCTTCACGTTTATGCTATTCTAATTGGTACAAATTAGTCAAAGGCCACTATGCACATGAGGGGGTCGTATACTATCCAAAATTGAACATGACCCATATAGGAACTGTTATTTAATTGCACAGACTGTGTGCTCTTGTAACAGTCGTGTTCATTAGATTCAAAGTCCACATATCCGGTAAAATAATGCGCCAAAGCTGATATCCGTTATCACAGTAGTGTTGAGGGAGTTTTTGGTTTGGTGGACAAGAAGTAGAGAACATAACAGTTGCGTGTTCGAGATGCGATTTTTAACTGAACAATTCAACTGTCTTGCCTTGCTAGTTTCTTGTTTTGTCAATAAATTCCAATGCACTTGGAATTTATTGACAAAACAAGAAAGCTATATAGTACAGCGGCATAGCAAAACAATTGTGCATTTTGTGATACAAGCATGAAATTTGGTACACACATTATACATGGTATTAGGACGAGATATAGATATTGGGCCACGCTGAATTATTTTTTTTGTGGAAATGGCGGCCATTTTCCAAAATGGCCGACCAAAATAGAGATTTTTCAATATCTCAGCTTCCAGTTCACTTAGAATCATGATCTTGGGGTCTAAACATACATAATTAGGGGCAAGGATGCCAATAGAACTAATTTCAGCCACATATCTACACGAGATTTGCAGCCAGTGACGTCATTTTAGGAGGGGGGCAGTCCTCGAGCAAAATATGGAACAATTGCTCATTTACTGATAGAAACATGAAATTTGTTACATATTATGAACATGTCCTAATGGAAAATTGTACCCATAGGGCCATCGCAGTTTTGCCACTGGCCTCAATGGCAGCCATTTTCCAAAATGGCCGACCAAAAATAGAAATTTTTCTATATCTCAGCTTCTAGTTCACTTTGAATCGTGATCTTGGAGTCTAAACATACATAAGTAGGGGCAAGAATTCCAATAGAAGAAATTGCAGACACATATCTACACGAGATTTGCAGCCAGGGACGTCATTTGGGGGGGGGGTGGGCTGTCACGCTGAAATGTTTTGTTTAAAACGGCGACCAAAATGATGACAATAGAATTTTTGAAATTTTTTCCTGCAATAGTCTATACATTTTTTTCTTAGAAATCCAGATTACAGCCTTTAAAAGTGTCAATGTTCAAGGTTCAAATAAAAAATCAAGTAAAAATCAGGCTTATAAACTTTCAAGGTTCAGTTCACATTTTTGAATTTTGTCTGAAGAGCTCTGTTTTATTGGAGTCAACGCAAAGGAAGCTTGGCCAATTTCCTGGTATGGTAACTTGACCTTCCACACGTCTGCGCACACCTTTGCCACGTTCAATTCTTGCAGTGCTTTTAAAGGAAATCTCTTTCAATCAATCAATCAATCAGAATTTATATAGCGCCCCTTCAAGATCCCTACTCAGAGGCGCTCCCGACCCAGGCCATACGGAAGAATGCAGTCTTCAACAGTTGGTGAAACTGAGAACAGTTTGGAAGGTGTCGTAAATCTAGTGTCCCATACAGGCCATACTATATCAACATGTGTAGCACTCTGGAGCTTGCCAAAGATAAACGGAATGAAACTGTGTCTGGCATACTCATCGAAGTTCTTGGAAGCAGCTGGTTTCAACATGTGCACAATAGCAGCGCCGTCCAGAATTATATTGGTTGCAACAGCGGCATCTACCTGGACATGCGACAGATCTTCGAAGCATGCCAGAAGGTCACTTTTAGCACCGAAGCGGAGTCTTCCACCTTCTGAGAGTGCCGGTGGACATGCTTGGTTTTCGTGGCTAAAAACTTCAGCAAGGTTACCCTCCCTTGTCTGGCAACCGATATAAAGATGTGAAAACTGTCCTACATTGTTTTTCAAAGAGGTGACTTGTTGCTTCACTTTGCTTACACCCTTCTGTTTAGGGCTGCCAAAGACCTTCAATTTGTTGCGTGTAATGAAGTCATCAATGGGCTTTGTTCTTTCTACCAAACGCTCTTGAGTGAAAGTCTTGAATTGTTCTTGGCCTATCTTCCTTACATTTCGGACAGTTTCGACCGCTTCGGAACCAGCAATTATCTTTGTGTCCAGGACAATGAGATCCGCACTTTCCTCTTCAAATGGGTTGCCAAAGTCTTCTATCACACTGAGAAGTGAATGGACATCATCGGCAAATGCCGTTTGAACATGAGTTGTCTGGTCGTGATGACGTGTGTGAAATCGCGTTTCCTTGTAACTGCAGGCGCTTTGAAATTCTTGTACAACTCTGGCTACTTCTGGTCCTGCCGTCATCCAACGGTGAAGGGCACTTGGATTGTCAGTCAGGCCAACAGCTCCACCATCCCCTTTGATAAGTGCATTGTTCTGTTCGTGTGCCTGATCAATGGCAATTGAGGAGAACACCTTTCTCGTTTTCTGCACAGTAAATTTGCCAGCCTTGAATTCTTTGGTCACATTTGGATGTTTTGTAAACAGTTCAGCCATATCTCTCAGATGAACAGGTATCCATCTGGCATAGTTGGTGTGGTCCAGGGCAGGAAACCATGGAGTCCGTACAGTTAGTGCCTCTAGATACATATCAAATGACGCCTGGTGCAAAGATCGTACATATACAATTACCAGGAGCTCAAGTTCTAACACAATTGCCCAGTATACTGAAACTAAGGACAAGCAAGTTCTCTGCGTCGACACCAGTCTTGGAAGTTTTCGCTACCTACTGAATGAACTGAATGCATTTGCGATCTGCGATCATATGCCCGTTGTTGTAAGATGTACAGAGCAGCTGCTGTAACTTGATGAGCTCGTCTCGTTCGTGTCATGTGAGCTGCTCTCAAGAATGAATCGGCTGTCCCTGGCGTTGCAATCTTCGCTTGAACTAGGGCTTGGACCCAACCACTACCTTGCAACCAGTCTCCTAATGTCTTCAAAGCTGCCATTTCAATATGGAGACCACCAAACATCACTACTAATCCGTCTTCAACGTATCTCTCAGGCCACTTCCACTGAATCCGCTTGGCCAAAGCAAACAGGGGCTGGTCAACGGTGATTATTCGAGTCTGTCCCGGATTCAGATGATTAACACAATCCCTCACAATATCCATTGAATGACGGATCATGGCGATTGAGTGCGCTTCCTCAATGAACATTGGAAGCAGAGCAGTTGAACAGATGACTGGAGAACCTGATGGCTGGCGGCTAGCATGAAAAGCAGCCCAATACATGTTTTCTTCACGACCTGCAAATAGTTGGTGTCCTGCAAGTGCAAGGATTGGGTAAAGAGATGTTCGTGCAGGAAGCACTCACTTCCATGTACTGCTTGGTGTGTCTGTGAGGGCAACTGTTCAACACGCAGTGATTCTTAGATGAATACATACCGGTACATTTAATTTCAACAGTTTCAAATGTAACCTTGATTTGGAAGAAATATGTTGGAGACAATTTGAAAAGAAAAAATTCAAAAATTTGAACTGAACCTTGAAAGTTTATAAGCCTGATTTTTACTTGATTTTTTATTTGAACCTTGAACATTGACACTTTTAAAGGCTGTAATCTGGATTTCTAAGAAAAAAATGTATAGACTATTGCAGGAAAAATTTAAAAAAATTCTATTGTCATCATTTTGGTCGCCGTTTTAAACCAAAAAATTTCAGCGTGACAGCCCACCCCCCACCCCCCAAATGACGTCCCTGGCCGCAAATCTCGTGTAGATATGTGTCTGCAATTTCTTCTATTGGAATTCTTGCCCCTACTTATGTATGTTTAGACTCCAAGATCACGATTCAAAGTGAACTAGAAGCTGAGATATAGAAAAATTTCTATTTTTGGTCGGCCATTTTGGAAAATGGCTGCCATTGAGGCCAGTGGCAAAACTGCGATGGCCCTATGGGTACAATTTTCCATTAGGACATGTTCATAATATGTAACAAATTTCATGTTTCTATCAGTAAATGAGCAATTGTTCCATATTTTGCTCGAGGACTGCCCCCCTCCTAAAATGACGTCCCTGGCTGCAAATCTCGTGTAGATATGTGGCTGAAATTAGTTCTATTGGCATCCTTGCCCCTAATTATGTATGTTTAGACCCCAAGATCATGATTCTAAGTGAACTAGAAGCTGAGATATTGAAAAATCTCTATTTTGGTCGGCCATTTTGAAAAATGGCCGCCATTTCCACACAAAAAATAATTCAGCGTGGCCCAATATCTATATCTCGTCCTAATACCATGTATAATGTGTGTACCAAATTTCATGCTTGTATCACAAAATGCACAATCACTTCATATTTCGGAGCTATGCCGCTGTACTGCCCCCTAGTAAATTCAGCAATAAAACCACTATAATGAATGTACATTGTACACCGTCTGTTAGAAGGTCACAGGGTGAGAGAGACGCAACCTGCCCTCAATATCTCAATATCCGATACTAAGTAAAATGATAATGTTAACAATTCAAACCCATGACTATTGGAGTATTGGGGTTAGCTCTGAGGACTATACTATTTGGGTTAGTTCTGGGGACTACTTCCCTTCCTTCGTCTCTTTCTCTTCTTATAATTATTTCCTCCTGTTTCCCTCATCTCTTTTCGTCTAATTCTTCTTTGTCTACCTGTATTAGTCAGTAAGACTTATTTCATTCGTTTGATCGCGGCCTCCTTCAGGCAACTATTCATATCCGCTTAGCAATAATTGCAATATTTATAGCCTATAATTTCTTCAGAAGAAACAAGTGACATGCTAATTATGCTAAACACATTTATAACGAAGAGCACTACGATAGAATAATAATAGAACCCACAATAGAATAATGCATAAGGCAAACTCTCTATCTCGTAAAACATTTGTCACACGGATGCTTTATACTTATTTTTTAAAATCTATTTGATGATCTTTGTACACCAAAATGCGGCTAGCAGTTGGTTTTTCAAAAAAAGGATATACTGACTTACTTACTTAATATAAAGAGCAATTTTATTCTAAACTTTTTGCATGAACAGTATTTTACGCCAGAATTTGAACTGAATTTGAAATTTATAGCATTATATCATTGACAAGATTGCATTTAACAAAAATCAGGGATAATGTGCATAGTCAGTGGTTTGAAATTCAAAATTTCAGCCCATGAAGTTCTGCTGATGAAGTTGCCAGACATCGTTTCATATTCGATAAGGATTACTTCAGACCTATAGCTGTTCTCATATATATATATATATATATATATATATATATATAAATATAAATATATATATATATATGTATGTATGTATGAGCACTTGTTATAGCGCCCCTTCAAGATTTCTACTCAGAGGCGCTCCCGACTACAGCGCGGACACTGAATCGGAGTTTCACGCCGAAGCGCATGAGCAATTGCGAGTGAAGGACTTGCCCAGGGTCCCTACGCGACGGCTTGATATATATATATATAATATATAGGGCCTACAGTACGCACACACACCCACGCACACATGCATCCCTGTATGAGAACGCTTACGAAAGTAGTATGCACAGAACAGAACATGATATCATAAGCTTTTAAATAAAATCTCGTTATTTACGGATCAAGCATGGTTAACAGCAACAAGGTTTCAGAATTCAGAATTTCGAATTAATTATAATTACTGCTGCGCTGTTTGCTGTCTTGCATAGTTTGGAATGCAGTTATGTTTACAAGCGACCACTGATTGATGCCTTGTGATAACGGCTGAAGATAAGTTTCCAGATGAGATGAAACTAGATTAAATCCACCTTTCCATCTCTTGGAAGCTGTTTGATCAAACTGAGCTGCCAAACAAGTTGTTCTGCTAGGCCTATTTACAACCGTTGAGTGTCCTTGAAATATAGGCTAAATTGCGTCTTTCCGTTTCATCCAATACTTCCTGCATGGTCATTTTCAATTTACCAAGCAGTGCTGATAACACTCTTTCTAACACTTCCGCTAACTCGTTGCACTTCCTGTATCAGCTAATCCTGATTACTCTGATAAATATGTAATAATTTATTGTCAGCCAGAAATCTAATTGGAAATAAATTGGCGTGTGAACGAAAAGTAAAATCTGCAATGAACAGAAGCTAAGCAATTTAAAAAAATGTACATTTGAAAAATCAATAAAGATTTTTTTTTTATCATTTCAAAATTCAATGATGTCCTTGTCAAAGGTACGCTATACGAGCCAGAGTAAAACAATCGGAGAACCTGGTTTAATAGCTACAAGTCCTGTAAGTGAGCATTAACTGAACACAGTGAGCTTGGTTGCATATCATTAACCAAGTCGTGAAATTATTTACTTTTCTCTTGGCAACCAATGCAATGATTTAAAGTTTAAATTGCTATGCTGGTGGGCGTGGCTTCCGCATAGACCCCAAATGGCTGGTTGCCATGGAGGAATTAAGGGTACAACGTTGGTTGGTACGGTAGACCTGGTTGCCACATTAGCAGGAACGTTGAACAGTTCTGTCCCGCGTAATATGTCTGATATAAGGTGGAGTATTGAAACTCACCACCAATATATCAAACATATCTGGCAGAGTTAGAGAACAGAACCTGTCGACTGCAATAACCTCGTTCTGCTTCTCCTTCACTCATTCCATCCTTCGTTCTTTACGGTCTGGTCTTCTTGACAAAGCGCCTAGAAAAAAGAAATCAGTCTAAGCAATAATTTCAACATTAATTCACAATAATTCAGATTAAATATTGCAACGCTTGTTTTGTTGTCAATTGCGTAATCCTCCAGGTATGTGAATATGTAGGTAAACGAAAATTTATATAGCGCCTCTTGAAATTTTTTTTAAAAACGGTGGTTAATAGATTCCCATTGCAGATGTTTGACTAAGACCTGTTTGCAAATGCATGTCCAGGTGAAACGGCATCTAGGCTCATTTTCATTCATTTTCACAACAGTTACTAGGCTCGTGTAGGCTTGCTAGCTCCCATGATAGTTCAAAGCCAGAAATGTAGCGTACTTCCTCGAGCATTGGACCGTCTTTCTGGAGCAATCTTTCGCATAAATTTAGAAAATCACCGCCAGAAATAGCGAAAGCATGCATCATATCTTGAGACCTTTATGAGCTTCATGAAAGGCGCTATATAAATGTTTAGATACATGCAAGACTAATCATATAGTGGTATTTTGCTTCAGGGTCGCCTCCAGAGCTTCAATAAGGTAGACGCATATAGTTTGCTTTTAAATTGTATCTCATGATAATTGTCCTTCTATAATAGTCCGTGGGAGATAACACCTTTCTAGCAAAGCAGTGGGTCGGCTGAGGCCGAGTTGTGTTCGCTTATACGAGGACGAGCCCGATCGAGACCTTTAGCTAAGACTAGCATCCCCACGTTGAAGATCCACGTAAGGAGCTCGAAGATAAAAGACCAACAGCTATTAGCAGCTCTGCATAATCTAACTTAGGGACAGTGGGTAAATTCAGCAGGAGATCCGAGAGCCTGTACATCGGATTTGACATCCGCTACCTCAACTATGAGATCCGCAACCTAGAGTACAGTAGACCCGTCAATTGAATGTGTGTCTGTTACAACAACCGACCATCTGCATGAGTGCCAGGGAGACGTTTTATACTTATATCTGAATAGCAAATAGCGGATATATCGGTTACAGATTCGCCAGATAGGCTTAAGTTGTAGATTTGTATAGATTTGGAGATCCGCCACCTCTGCATGGATAAGCAATTTAACCACTGCGAATGGATATGGTACGAAGTTGGAGGCAGGCAGAAAGAGAGGGGGAACAAACATAGACTATAGGGTATACGTCATACACTAATATAGACAGCCGTTTGGGAAGCATTGCTTAGAATGCCTTAGATATAGGTTGTCGATGCTAAAAATCTCGCTCTGTGTAAAGTAACTCAAGTAGTTTTAATGAATTTGGAAGAATATCCGTGTTCGTCTCTTCCGGCAAAAGTTTGCTCTGCAGTCTGTTCCGGTCTTCATATCTCAACTAAAACTCATCTTTTCTTGGACTCCTTTCCTCTGTCTGTGTCTTTTTGAACTCTCTTTTTGGCTTTCAACCGGACTCACCTCGGAATCTGGCTTGCACAACGCTTTTGCAAAGTAGTGACCATTGACTGATGCATAAACATTGGCGCTATGAAAGTTATTGAATTATATTAGATTCATATTCAGTATGACAATAGATACGGATGCAATAATCCAGTCATAATTATAACAATTCGATATATCAGAACCATAATAAAGACCCACATTTAGGATCACTTAAAGACGGTCTCCAAATAAGTCTAGTCTTCTCAGATAATTCAAGTAATTCATCCTAAGAGGTTCGTCTTCTGTCCTGTGAACTTGAACAGTCTTCCTTAATCCATGTACGAAGAGACTGTCCAGATATTCGATTGAAGTCATCATCTAATTTAATACATTATCTCTATAAAATGGAAATTTCTCTATCGCCGTTTTCGCCGCCTTTTTGGGGATATCAAAAGACGTCATATGGGTAGGCCTACATACATGTACTGCAGTCACAGTGAAGTGGGCCTAACCTACATGCAAGGCAGTCAATGGATGGATATAAGCAAATCTGCCTGCAATTTGAAATCACAATCCGTTGCAACAGGACTGTTGTCACTCGCTGCTTTTTTACAACTCACACATTTCCTTGGGGCTGTCCTGTATGTCGGGAACGTCACTAAATAGTTTGTTTGCAAGAGGCGATATATAAATTGGCAAACATTACAATCAATAAATGGCATAATTATATACAAAATTACAAGCAACAAAACGCTAGTTTTGAATTGCAATCGCTGTTCAGTCCAGACTTTGTCTTTATTCGACCTCTGACTACCTTGATCTGGACATTCTATGGACAAGGACAGTCCTCACTTCTCTGTCGCGGCCCAGACTCTGAAACTCTTCCAGCAAACGTTCACTCTGCTGATTTTCTGGTGGCCTTCAGATTTAGACAAAATACTAATCTCTTCCTCGGCGTGCGGATGCGGGACCCTATAAATCTGCAGGGGGCACCAGAGCCTAGTGATAGGCGATCACGCTCATAACTGGAACACAAAGCCCTTTGATGCATAGGCCTAGGCTATGCCAGCACAGTGCAAACCATTGTTGATCGTCCAAATAGGAAGACCTTGAATCCATTCCTCCATTGGAAGCCAGTGCATGCCGCGTTTCTCGCATATATGCTACATTGGGATATATGAGAGTATATTGGCTGATTTACTTCACTAATCGCTAACCTCTTGTTATAGGTAAAAACTGTTACGGCCGTTTTGCCTTCTTACATAGGCCTACTTGAAAGAAATCAAGGAACACGCCAACTATAAATAGCAAGCAGTGCTAAGAACAGAATCTCAAACTCAAAACGACCTTTCCAAAACCTCAAACTATCGTAAGAGCTAAAAACTTTTCTACCAACTTGCATTCGTTCATAGGCTTATACTTGCTAATAAAGCAGACGCTTCACTCTTTAAAGCCGTTCTCTTAAATGAGAATCATTCACTCAGATGCGTTTTTCCTAACCAACATTTTACGCCCAATTTTCTTAGGGTCAGACCACATAACTTTAACCTTCCTGACAAAGACTCACGAAATTTTATATCTAGTATGTTATTCCTAAACTCTTACTCAGCTATTACTCCATACTATAATATCTGTTTTTTTTTCTATGTACACTTACAGCGTTATGTCTGTTGTTAAAACAATAAACGAATATATATGACTTTAAAAAAGAACTGTTCACTTTGAAATCGCTATTGGCGCCCAGAAAAGACACTTCGATCGAGCCATATCTCACCTTATTCTGATCCGCACTCTATAGCACCGACCGAGCGTCAAGATAACCTCGAGTCTTTACGTAGCTCACACAAATCTCTCACTTATAACCTCGACGATATTTTAATTTTGTACACGCTAATTAGAGCCATCAGTACGCATGCGCAATATACCGCATTCAAATTCATTGGTCGAAAGACCTCGTCATGACACAGTACGCATGCGTACTGCACTGGATCTGATAATTACGATTTGCAGTTGTTTCAACCAGCGCCTATGACTCAAAAGCGTCATAACTGTAATTTCCCATAATTGTTCAATATTTATCGTACACTTATGCGACATAATTTATACCGTGTAGGCCCTATATGCACGTACGCACGCACGTACTATGTCTGTACACGTTGAATATGATGCATAATAGTCTAAAATGTTCTAATTAGCGTATACAGATATTTCATACGTAGGCCTACTCGACGGCTAATTATAATTCCGCATAATTATTGTCTGTATCCGTAACGTTGGCAAACATATATATCAATATATATACACACATATGTGTGTATATATATTTTATATATAAGTACATTTATTAGAGATATACTGTAGGCGTAGCTCTATATGAGATATACTAATTTAATTACCTTATATAGTCCGACATTCTGTTTGCATTGAATATATAGTCTGTTTCTGTACGCAGAGGTACACATAGCCTATGACGTTATATATATTTAAGTTGTATGTAGAGTTAACATCCTGGGCTTGACAATGAACGCGGATCTAGCGCTAGATGACGCCAGCAAATTAATACATGCCTATAAGAAGCCACGCAATTACTACAGTTCGAGTCCGGCTTGCGTTCCCGCTCTTCTCCTTGCGACCCTCCCCATCACCTCCCCCATCCCTTTCTCCAACGCAACCGTCAATGTCTGCCCCATCAACGTATATATCTGCCCTGTTCCGCCATTGGGTGCGAGCGTGTGTTTAATTGTATGGAGCGCCAGTGGTTCAATTATGCTAGCCTGACTTAAACTGCACGTGGCAATGAGTGTCTCGTCGAGTCCGCTTATTATTATTATGAACAAGACGTACTTCCGCGTGAATGTTGCCTAGGCCTGTGAAGGGTCTGTTAGTCAGCCCAGTGAATTCTTAATCACACAACAGTTACTGGCATCCGCGTTTTGAGAATCTGCTTTGTCCAACAATGTTGTTGTCTTTGATTCCAATGCACTGAGACAAAGGAACAAAGGAACTGGTGGCACGTGAAAAATTTAACAATTGTCTCGGACAAAATTAACTCATACACTATGCATCATCATATTATTAAGTACGCTTGCCAATATACATATACGTGTGGCGTTGAGAAATTTCGAAGAAATACACTACGTTGAATAATTATCTATGTACAAATATAATAGAACCCCCTGAACCGAAGATTTTAGATGACATACAATCATGCATACATACATACATACATACATACATACATACATACATACATACATACATACATACATACATTCATACAAACATAAATACATACATACATACATACATACATACATACATGCATACATACATACATACATACATACATAACGACTATACAGATATAATTATATCTATATATAGATGTATATTATACCGTTGTAGATAATATATTTCGGTATAATTGGTATAACCTCATATTCCTTAATCTATGTAATAATAACACGAGTGTGCGCTGAATCTAGACAAAACTAATTATATACTGTTCAAATCCCACAGGAAAGCTCTTCCGACTGGCAGTTTCGACTTATGTATTAAGGATACCCCTATTGAGAAGGTAGAGTCAACGAAATTTCTAGGGATCCACATTGATCAACATATGACCTGGAAGGTTCACATTAATCAGATTTCAGCTAAAATTGCTAAAAATGTGGGCATTTTAACCCGTATAGCATACTTACTGCCAAGAGCAACCAGATTGAATTTATATTACGCACTTATTTACCCTTACCTCACCTATTGCAATATGGTGTGGGCCTCGACATACGCCTCGAGATTGAACAGACTAATTATCCTCCAGAAGAGGGCTGTTCGTTTAGTTGCAGGCATTAAGAAATGGGAACATTCAGGCCCATCCTTTTTGGAACTAAGATTACTTAGACTCGACCAGATCAGAGACTTCCAAATAGGTGAATTCTATTATCGGCTTGAACATGGGCTCCTCCCCCGATATTTAAGGGCTTCCTCCAGCACGTCTCTGACATCCATTCGTACTCTACTAGGAACACCTCTGCTTACCGCCCTGTTTCAGCTCACACTAATACCAGACGTTTCACTGTCAAGTCATATGGTACTCAGGTATGGAATAAAATACCATCGGCAATACGTCTCACCAATAATCTATTGACCTTTAAAAAGAGATTGCGTACTGTACTACTCTCTTCCAAGTTATAAATTAGTATTTTTCATAAAGTGTAAATAGCCGCGTGTAGTTAAGATAATAGTTAAGTTCTTAGTTAAGAATTATCTAGTATTTTGCTTGAAGTGTAGATTATTTCTAATAGGCTTACAATTGATTATTTTACTGTATTGAACTTTGGGGTTCAGCCATTAGATTAAGAAATTTGTTTACTGTGTTGACCATCTTGGTAATTTTTGCTGTAATTACTATTAGGGTGGCCCTACTCAGCGGGATTCCTTTATCCCTTCTGGGTTTCCCTTTGCTTGCCAAAGTAGTACCCCTTTTTGTGTTTAATGATGTTTTATTTTAATTTGGTTGCAATAAAAGAAGATTTGATTTGATTTGATTTTTTGATTTGATACATACATGTCCGACAGCCCATCGAATATAGAGTTGTCTCTCTGGTTTGGCGATGCCATCTTGGCCTTGCACCAGCCTACCTAATAGACCTCTGTCAGCCGGTATCGGGGGTTTAGGGTAAGGGCAGTCCCTTCGCTCAGCTGAGAGGGGGTAGTGGTGGTGCCGTTTGCCCGCACATCAACTATGCAGAACCGAGCATTCTCTGTGGTAGGCCCTAGGGTTTGGAATAGCCTCCCTCGGGAGCTACGCCTGTTTCCTAGATCATGTACTGATACTTTTATGGCCATTTGAGAACTTACATTTTTGCCCGGACTGGAGTTGGGAGCGCTTCTGAGTAGTTACCTTAAAGGGGCGCTATATACATTTTTGAATGAATGATTGAATACATACATACATAATACATACATAAATACATACATACATGCATACAGACCATCATACATACATACATAACTACATACATAAATACATACACACATACACACATGCATACATGCATACATACATACACGCATACATACATACATACATACATACATACATGCGTACGTACTTCCATACATACATACATACATACATACATATGTATGTATGTATGTATGTATGTATGTATGTATGGACCGTAGGGGAATTGTATGTATTGCCGCGTAGGGACCCTGGGCAAGTCCTTCACTCGCAATTGCTCATGCGTGAAACTCCGATTCAGCGTTCGCGCAGTAGTCGGGAGCGCCTCTGAATGGGAAATCTGGTTGGGGCGCTATAACAAGTGTTCAAATACAATACAATACAATACAATACATACATACTTCCATACATACATACATACATACATACATACATACATACATACATACATACATACATACAGTTTAAGTCAGGCTAGCATAATATATATATACATACATACATACATACATACATACATTCATGCATACATGCATGCATACATGCATACATGCATACATACATACATACATACATACATACATACATACATACATACATACATACATACATACATACATACATACATACATACATACATACATGCATACATAGACATACATGTATGGCATGTGCCTATCTGAACCTTTATATAGCTGTGACGTAAACCGTACAATTTACGTCCTGATGGGAGCTTATCGCCCGATAGCGACCTCGTTTACTATTGTGGTCCTACAAGGATCGTAATTTTTGGACGATCCCACCGCAGATGCAAAGCGGATGCAGATGTGAAGAGGAGGATATTCGGCTGCGGTTGTTTCTGCTGCTGCTGTTCTGAGCATGTGCAGCTCATGATGGCTGATAATTGTTAGCGTGATGAGCCACTTAGGCTGACGGGCACATGACAATTATTCACTTGGGGAATTTGGCCCACAATACGACAGCGCCCCCTTCCCCCTTCCCCATGACCGTTGATGGGAAACAGGATATACAGAAGGTACAGAACAACTTGCAGCCTATTATAAACTTGGAAGTTTTGCCTTCGATAGGTCTAGAAAAGGCGCAGCATGAATATCCACACAAAAAGGTCATTTGCCTTTATTAAGCTTAAGAGGTACGATCCTTATATCCATGCATGTTGCGAGATGCTGTGCTCGCTCGTCTATAATGTTATGTTAAAGCTCCGGGTGAACATGTTCAACTATAAGCAAAACGTTGTTCATATGCTCAAATGCTCATATGTTCATATGCTCAAATGCTCATAATTATGTTCAAATGCTCATATTATGTTCAAATGCTCATATGTTCAAATGCTCATATGTTCGCATATTCAAATAACTGGTTAAGTCACCACTGGTATCTTTTCTCGCACACGAATTAGAACCCAACCAACATAGACCCATTCACTCGACGCCATGTTATGCATCCATATTTACATGTTGATTTTGCATGCGCTTTTGCGAGGTACTTAAATTACAGACGCGATATTAGTACTTCGACACATTCATAATAGGTGCATACACACTACTAATTTCAAACATATGGATTGAACTGAATGTAGGCTACTGATTTTATAGCTGAGTTCGCTAGGAGCGCTAACAGAACAGAAATGTTGGTATAACTTCTGTTCGGGTGGAAATTTAAGCACCCTACTACTCATTTAACAATCACATTAACCGCCAGACTAGCCAGGAATTGATTCTCATATCGGATTAGTTAGTATGTATGTATGTATGTATGTATGAGCACTTGTTATAGCGCCCCTTCAAGATTTCTACTCAGAGGCGCTCCCGACTACAGCGCGGACACTGAATCGGAGTTTCACGCCGAAGCGCATGAGCAATTGCGAGTGAAGGACTTGCCCAGGGTCCCTACGCGGCAGCTTTGAGGTGGATTCGAACCCGCAACCCTCCGGCTG
>JACEVL010001068.1:212500-285932 GCA_020284085.1 Aporrectodea caliginosa
ATGGATGGATGAATGGATTGATGGAATGATAGAGGAAGGATTGAGGATGGATGGTTGGGTTGGTGGATGGGTGGATGGATGGGTGGATGGATGGATGGATGGACGGATGAAGGATGGATGGATTGGTTGGACTACATTTGATTAGACCACTCTAGGTTGGATCATATCAGACCAAATTAGATGAGAATAGACTGGATTGTGATGGACTAGACTAGACTTAAACTGCCTAATCTACATCAGATTGGATCAAAGCACATTAGATTAATCAGGTTGGATTTTATTGAACTGAGATACTCAAGAGCACAGATAAGTAGACTGAAGGATCTTGTACAGCATCAGTGATGTAGAGAATAATTATTAGCTTCGTATACTAGAATAGACGTCTTGTGATGGTTGACAGAAGGAGATCAGAGACCAGTTGTTTGCCATCTGTTTCTATTGATTTCGGTTGGATCGCGAACTTCGTATATTCTCGGAATAATAGTGGATGCAGTCACCCTTGATACGCTTTGCACACAATAATTGATTGTCTCTTAGAAGGGTTTCTTTGTGGCAACCAATTCTTTCAGCAGCCAATGCATTGTCAGGATTCCGCTGGCCAACAGTCCTGGTTCCTGGGAGATCTTGCAACTTCGTTTCTACTAATCTACAGGCCCCCGTTATAAGTTGCAAGCTCCACATGTTTGCACGTGCTGCTCAAGTCAGGACAAGTAATTATTTGCCATACTAAATAAATGAACATAGGAGCTGAGGAAGAGCAGTCCCTTGAGCTAGCCTACAGAGGCAACCATGGGTATGAAGTGTTATAGCGGCTTCATTTTCTTAGATTTGGCATATGAGTTCGGGTGACCAATCCTCTCCCTTGCCGTCTCATCTTCCCACCGACATGGGACAGTGTGGGTCAATGTACTCGTTATAGCTGAGTTGTCTAGTGGGCGCAGGTTTAACAGAAAGCACAAACCAAATTTCTGTCCTGGCAAAAGGAACAAAATTCACATATCTTCATAAACTCAGTGGCAGGCTGCCGGTGAAGTCACGCAGACTCATCGTTACGTTACGCATAAGTTAAAATTGTCCACACGTATCTCAGTTGACACTGTGGATTTGCGAAAAAAATTAACAATAGAGGATATACTTTCCCGATTCCAAATTGCATTTTCATCTGCCAACGTGGCTAAAGCTTTACAATGAGTTGTAATATGTGGGTAGAGCACGCCAGTGGATCTGGAATACTATATAGCCTAGTACACAGGCCTACACAGAAATACACAGAAGTTCTTCTGTTATAATTATTCTGGGGTATTCCATAGTAGCATCTAATGAGCCTTCCTCTGCACTTTCCTCGTCTTCTTCTTCTTGTAACTCGCTCTCTTCCAGAACAACATTAGGAAATGTGACCTTTAAAGCTTTAGTCCTGTTTGAAGCAATATCACCAACATCATGCGAAACTTTATTTCATAAATGAAAGATTTAAATCACCTTGCTGTAGCGAGTGTCGACATTTCCCTGGTGTGAAGGTCAATGAACTCTTGCAGGTCAGCAACCCATGCTGGGAACTCCAGTCCGCAATAAAATGCACTAAGAACGAAACGATTTGTCCATATAAGTAAGTAAGTAAGTATATTCTTTAATATAACCAGCTGCCAAACAGCACACTGGTGTACAAGCATGAGCAATGTAAATTAACATAAACAGCAAAACATCAGCATCAAAATCTACAATGTTATATATATGCTATATATATATATATATATCAACCTTCGTACTAACTTCCTCAAGTTTATGAAAAAAGCACAACATTAGTCTTCTGTAGACTCAGGAGTTTGGTAAACAAGAGTGTTCCTGTCGCCAAAAAGTGTCGTGGCTTCGCAATGCTCATGAAAGCAGATAGCGTTGCATGTAAGCAATGACACCGACAACCGCCTGGTTAATACGAATCTATCATGCATCAGAAAAGCAGAATTTCTAAGTGATCGGTTCCTTAACACTTTAACGACGAAAGTGTACTAAAAGCTACTGGGAAACTAATTCAGTTCATCGTTTAAGTGCTACTTTCTTCTTATTTGACATTTCCTTTCTCTTTCCTGCTTTCGCTACATTTATCAGAATGCTTATACGTTGAAATCAAATAAGGCATTTTTAACCTCAAAATTTCTATCGGGAAGACCTTTTTCTAGGTAATGGAGCGGCTTTCAGTAGAGGAAGATGGTGCATTAAGATCATCAACATGAATAAGTCTTATTGAGGGCGGAGTCTGCTTTGACCACCTGCGGTCAATCACATATAAAGTTATAAACAGCCTCAGACGAACTACTGCAGATACGTCGCAAAGAAATTTGACCTGTATTTTTTCAGTTCTATTTTCACAAGCATTTCGTCATGAAAATTCTTGACCATTATTACATGTAATTGAGAAACTTAACCAAAAGCATAATTTTCACGCAATAGAAGTTTTTTTGTGGAAACGGGTTTTTACCCTCTTCGTTATTCATCCATTATTTATTTACTAGATGTTTGCCCGTCCTAAGACGGTTAAAAACAATTTGAAAATGTCAAGAGTTGCGTCTTCTCGTGCTATGATTGACATATTTATATTAAGTCTTTTCCGTCACCCTTCCTCCCTCCCCTTTCCTCCCCTCCCTCCCTTCCTTCCCTTCCTTCCCTCCCGTCCGTCCCTCCCTCCACCACGCCTCTCGCGGCGATTGTACGCGTCTTCTCCCTTCCTCCCTCTCTTTCTCCGTCCGTCAGTCCCTCCCTCCCTCCCCCGTACTTCTCTGCCGTCCGTCCCGGCCGTCCGTACCTCCTTGCCTCACTTCAGCGTCCGTCCCTCCCTCCACCACGCCTCTCGCGGCGATCGTGCGTGTCTTCTCCCTCTTTCTCCCTCCCTTTCTCCGTCCGTCAGTCTCTCCCTCCCTCCCCCGTACTTCTCTGCCGTCCGTCCCGTCCGTACCTCCTTCCCTCCCTTCAACGTCCGTCCCTCCCTCCACCACGCCTCTCGCGGCGATCGTGCGTGTCTTCTCCCTCTCCTCCCTCCCTCCCTCCCCCTCCTCTTTTTCTCCGTCCGTCAGTCCCTCCCTCCCTCCCACGTACTTCCTTGCCGTCCGTCCCGGCCGTCCGTATCTGCTTCCCACCCTTCAAAATCCGTCCCTCCCTCTCCCTTCCACATGTCGTGTTGCATTATCTCGCGTTGCTATGACAACTTCTGTATTCGGTTATAGCGATGACGTGGAATGACGTAAGCGTTACAGGATTCAGATGCACAGATGGTCGCACGCAGGCACAGAGATTTCTGTGCGTTTATATTATTAATTATTGGACAACGCTACGTGGAGATCGCAATGCTCCATTCTCTCGGCGCCCGGGCGGTCATTCCACCGCTTTCCGTCTAAAAACGAACATAATTATACTCACTGCAAAGTGAAGTAACCACAAATCGGTCTCCGTTAGCATTTTACTGTTATTATTCTAAGGCTTTTACGTTTAATATTCTAGCCCTATTTCGGTCTTCCATCTCAAAAGCTGCGGACGACCGAGAACATGACCTCTGAACTTCTAGATTTGCCTCTGATTATATTAGATCATATAAGAATAGATCGGATTAAGACTGGGATAGGCGATGCTACACTACACTGGTCCGATTTGGTTTAAATTTTATCAGAATAGACATTGCTTGGCTAGAGTAGGGTTTTGTGGTTACTTCACTTTGCAGTAAACATAGGCTACTGCAGCTATATAGACGCGGGCTGTTTCCCCGGGCTGTTTCCCCGTCTCAATGTTATAAATTCCTCTGGTGTAGACATGTATTTATGTATATGCAAGTTATAGTTAAGCGATTTCTTCTATTAATATCTTTCAAGCATCAACTATAGACCTATAGACATATTAGTCCATAGACACACGCGATAAGATGAAATTAGGCTAGACTAGAATAGAGTTCAATGCATTGGTATTTTCCCGCAAGAATTAGATGAAGACGAGGTCAGTCATCCCAGTCTCAGTAAATGAGATGGAAGATGCGGCGCCTAGCAACGCACTGCAGAGCATCGCAATGATGCGTCAGACGCAGCAACAAGTCATCCGATACATGTAGCTCTGCGTTGGCGGATGAGGGCGGCTGATGCTGCTGCTGATGTTGCTGATGCAGACAGTGGAGGGCGATGAGGACGTTGTCAGATGGTCACGGTCAATGATGCTTAGCAGGATGCGGCTGAAAAGCCGGACAAACAGAGCGTCAGCAGAAGAAGATGCTCAGCTATTATAGCACGCTGAAGTCCTCTCATTCATTCATCCGTCCATCCACCAAGTCATCTATCCTTGCAGCTAGTCAACCAACCAAACATGCATCTCTTCATCCATCCATCCATTCATCCATCCGTCCATTCATTCATCCATTCATCCGTCCATCCGTCCATCCGTCCATCCGTCCATCCGTCCATCCGTCCATCCGTCCATCCGTCCATCCGTCCATCCGTCCATCCGTCCATCCGTCCATCCATCCATCCATCCATCCATCCATCCATCCATCCATCCATCCATCCATCCATCCATCCATCCATCCATCTATTCATTCATCCATCCATCCATCCATCTATCCATCATCCATCCATCCATCCATTTATCCATCTATCCGTCAGATCTACACTCTAAAGAACCTTCATATTGATATCTAGGCAAGTGTGTTACACACAGCTCGCATATCCTCATTGCTAACCCATCCATCCACCCAACAACCAACCAACCGATTAATCCTTTCACCAACCCACCTACTCCACCTACTAATTCACCAAACCACCTAGAATTCATCTACCACCCATCCCTCCATCTATCCATCCATCCTCTCCAGCCAATCCCTCCCTCCATCCATCCGTCCACTCCAGCCAATCCCTCCATCCATCCATTCACTCCAGCCAATCCCTCCATCCATCCGTCCACTCCAACCCATCCCTCCATCCATCCATCCACTCCAACCAATCCCTCCATCCATCCGTCCACTCCAGCCAATCCCTCCATCCATCCTCTCCAGGCTCCAGCCAATCCCTCCAACGAACCCATCAATCCACCTACCAACCACCCATCCACGTACACGTAACGAATCCTCTGTATCCTTCGAAATCCCCTTTATCTCCCCGTATTCCCCGTATACTCCCCTAGCATCGCTTATTGTCTCTCTGTCCTCATGTAGTCCCCCTCCCCACCTCCGTCCAATAACCCAAATCCCCCTTATCTCTGCTCTTTACGAGCGGCGCCGCCATGGCTCCTCGACCGACGGCAAGCGGTGGGCTCGCCGCCGCTGGAGCAATCGGGCCGAGGCTCGAGGCGTCGCCGATCGACTCGACCGTCATAGTGACGCTTGTCCACCATCCGTCGAATATGCGCATTATCCCTAGACAGGGCGATAAATTACCAGTCATATCTGTCGGTATCATCTGAACCACTGGAAGCAATGTCTGAATATAACAGATATAATTGCGTTTGCCCAACTGCTTCAGACACTATGGTGTACACTGCGTAATGTCTAGAAGCAGGAGCCATCAATGTTGGCATCATGATCAACAACAATAATTGTCACATAGATGACTTCTATTGCACCGTTACCAAATTATTATTATTATATTCGTGTATTGGTCCAAAAATCAGATAGACACACCGCTATCTTCTATTGCACCGTTACCAAAATGTTCATCGATGTGAAAAAAGCTGTTCACATTTGTAATCTGTTTTACTATTCCAGTTGAATTTGAAATCCAAAATTTAATTAAGCGTAGGCCTACACTGCATAAAACATTTCCGTTGTAAATTTTGTACGGATAAATTAAAAAGTTGCAACTCATTTTACCGTAGTGTTACGGGTATCTCGTTTTCCCATTCACAGACGATCCTTTTTACGGTTAATCCTTGTAGTTTTTCAAACTTTATTCTATAGCTTAGAGCCTGCCTTACACGAGACAAACCAGTCAAATTTCGGATTACATTTCTATATGCTATAAACTGCCTTACACGAGAAACTAGTTATATTAGTGCATAAACTGTTTTATTAGTGCAAAACCGTTTATTAGTACACAACTAATTGCCAGAAATTTCTTGCTATTTACTGCCAATTTGCTTTAACGCCACACAGTTTATGTCTGAGAGCGTTGGAGCAGCATTAGTATCTGCATTTAAGAAGACATTACTGTTGTGAGTTCATCTCCTTGTTATATGCGTCTAGCCATCGACGGCCATTGTCGTCCATCAAAGCCTCCGACACAGAATGAGACATCAAACGGCTGCTCTGCAGTTATTAACGTCAACCAGGACAAGTGCATTTGCATTTGGCCGCACCAGCCAGAGATGACGTATTAATGAAGCAACAATTCGTCTGTTGCCCATCTACGCTCTGAAGAGTAATGGATGGAAGCGACAGACACTAATGTAGCAAGAGACATAACAGGTGTCTGACAAAAATCTTAAAAATCGAACAAATCAGTCAAATTTCGGATAAAATATCTATTTACTACAAACCAGAATTTTCACCAGAAAACTATTTGTATTAGTGGAAAACTGTGTTATTTGTACAGATCGAATTACTAGAAATCCCTTGCTAATTACTGTCAATTTACTTTAACACCCGACCCTACAATAGCTGCTGTCTCTAATTTCCCCTCAGCTTTCAACTGGACTTATCCTGGAATTAGGCACACACCTCTATTTTGTTAAGCGGCAATCATGATCTGATGCCTGGAGCATTACTACAGTGGTTTGGTAGAAGTTTTAAGATTATTATTATTTCTAACCCGAAGTAATTGTAATCCGTCTGGAAGAAATTACAATAGGAGCTGTTGACGAGTATCTGGAGTTAAACCAGGCCTCGTCCTCCGCAACGTGCCTCAAAATGCTATGGCAGGATGTTGCTGAATACAGATGGAAAGGCGCTGAAAATTAAATTTACCCCCACGTGACTCTCCAGAAATGGTCGAAAGCACCGGCCAACCTCATGGATGAAATCAACCCCGATAGAGTTCGTTGGGTCCAGTGCTTCGAACGCCATGGGAAGAGCAATTTTCGGTTTTACGTATGACAGCTCGTCTCATTATTATTTTTCCCCGAGGTACACTTGAACTTGATCCCTGGGGATTTAAACTAGCTCCGGGGAATTGTTAAATGTCTGGGTTGGCTAAAAATGGTTGCGAAAGGCGACATCATTAAAGCGTTGGATTACTGCTGAGAGACGCTGGAAAGGATGACATGTTTCTCATACTTCTCCAGATGCATGCACCAGAAAGCGCCTTAGTTCCGTGATATAAGCACGTCCAGAGTTGTTAGTAAGGCCCAGAGTTTGAAAGGGCAGCGGACAAACTGATACTGTGGCAGGAGTGGATTAATGTCTGTAGGTGATCTATACACACTAGTATATGTTCTTAGCAGACATGGCCATTAAGATTGTCTATGTGGGCCTCGCAAACGATCCATTATCTAGATTGGCGTCTAATCCCAAGGCCCAAAGCAGACTGGATCTATCAGACCAAGCTGACCAACCAAAAAGAACGATGGGTTAGGCCACTGATGAGGGAGTCGCAGGACAATAAATAATGATCGGGTAAAGATCGGATCAGCAATCTGGAATAATTGTCCCATCTTTCGGACATAATTAAGCAATCAACTCATCGGCATTTAAAGCCACAATTATTGTCTTCCTTTATCTCGTTGTCAGAATTAATGTATTGAGTTGAATTCAATTTTATTGTATTTTGCATCTCATCGCATTGTAATGCGTTGTGTGGTATGTTACCAAATCGCATCGCGTCCGGTTGTATCGTTTTGTGTTGAGTTACCTTGTATGTTGTATTGTATTGTATTGTATTGCAATGTGTTGTACTACCTCCAAACTTATCGTCTCAGCATATCAGTCGACTCTTAACTGAAATGTAAATGTATACATTTATCTATAGCGACTGAATGGCATCGACTCTGCTAATTTTTCAATGAAAATTGATCTGGTGATCCTTCATCACCGCTGCCCGTTTGAATGGGTGCCATTCCATTTAAAGTCCCGCTGTACGGATCGTGCTATAGCTACAGAGTCAAATCTCTTAAATAAGCCACCATCCGTATGCGAACCGGCTTCCGCACATACAGAGGCGCATGAGACGTACGCTCAATGTAGCTACCAGGGCCATCGCTAAATGTAGTCACATTTAATAAATTTATTAGTCTACTCGCTCCTGAGTAGATTTCTTGAAGGGGCGCTATATAAATCTCCAGAATGAATGTGCAGATAGTTGTGCCTCGGCCGAATGTTCTTCTAGAAATCCGGGTCAGGCACAGCTGTAGCCAGACATTCGGTGAAGGTCATGATAATTATGGCCATCATCGGTTCCTGGCGCCAGCGGTTGGCGGCAGTTTGTGCGAGTAAATAATCTCCATCATTTTCTGTTGCTGTCATATTTAGCAATTGTGCTTTTCTTCTGTTTTAGCGCAAGTCTTGTAAAGTCCCATCTTATTTTCTCCTTCCAGCTGTTTCCTAAGAAAGGATGAATACGTTGGGATTCTAAACCAAACCAAAGGTACGTTACTGGCCGCCGAAAAAAACACGGGAGAGGCCGTCTTGAAGAAGAGAAAGACAAAGAAAAGGATTCGAGTCTGCGATGGCACAAGTATAGAGATTTAGAACAAATCTTCAATGACACCTAATTCTTCTTTCTGCCACTTTTCTCTTCTTCTTCCCATTCTTATTCTTCGTCCAATTCCCTTCCTTCTCCCCTTCCACGACATTTTTTTCTGTCTGATACTCTATCTCTCCATAATCCCACTCTTATCTCTCTTTCCTACTCTTCCAGCTGCTTCTTTCCTCCTCTTAATTCCACTTCATTTTCTCCCGTCCTCTTCCCTATCCTCCTCCTCCTCTCTGTCCTGTCATCCTCTGCATGCAATGTTTCACTTGCACTCGGCGTCTAATTATACAGACATTTATGTCTGCGCCCCGTTGGCGCTTAATGCAATTTCGGCGGCAGCCTTTCGGGCGCGCCAATTTAGCCGGGCACCTGTTGCAGATGCGCGCCTCTCGCTGCAGCCGGACGCACTTGCGTTTTATCCGGCGGTTAATTGCGTATGCGGTCAACAGTGATCGAACCTCCATCCTCCTTTTCCGTCTCCTTACCCTTGGTAGTTTCTCTCCGTCCTTCTCGTTTTGGTCCTTCTCTTTGCCTTCTTCTTTTCCTCCTAGTACGCCTCCATTTCTTGTTCTTTATGCTCCTTTCTCCCTTCATCTCCGCCTTCTCCTCATCCTACTTCTTCTAGTTCTATTACTCTTCCTCATCTTTTTCCATCTCTTCTCCTGCCTTCTCCTTCTCCTCCTCTTTCTTCCCATCCTACTCATCTACCTCTTCCTTCTCCTTGTTATACGCGTCCTCTTCCTCAGCTCCTAAACAAACAACACACTTTACAAATCAATGTCTGTTGTACCTAAAATTCTCCTATATGCACCTAGTGTCTGATATTGAAGTAATCGGCCAATCGGCAAATACAGAGCCTTCGAGTGGCACTCGTATTGCGCTCTTTCATGTGGCAATAGATGAAATTTATACATAGGCCTATACATCCATACATGCACGCATACATACTAACATTTTTACACACATAGAAGTATACATACATACATACTTGCACACACAGATACATTGTATATCGTTCTTTGTGCACTATACGACAACTATTGGCCATGGAAGGGCATTCTGTCAATGTAAGGATTAAATTAATTGCTTTATATGCAAGCAAAGCAAACTATCCAAGACAATTAGTGTCTGAATATCTGATAGCCTCGTTTCGCCACTTACCGCCGAACAGTTTCTATTTCATTGTTACACAAGCCACATTATTCTTTGGCAATTGATTCTGTGGTGTATACTGCAGGCAACATTAGTTTGTTGTGGACGTCTCTTCGTAGACTTGGCTTAATAAGGTTATACCGTTAAAAGCCTTTAAAAAAAGAACCTTATCGTTGTCAATATATTCGATAATAAGGCAAATCAAAGTTCTAACTGACTAACTATAATTATATATCTCATTAATTCATTTTAGGGACATTTTACTTTAAAACGATTATATATGCATTCACACCATAATCTGTAGATATTTCGATGCAGAGTCTATTTTATCTGTATTCAAATTAACGTAGGGCCTATATCTCTACACATGGTATTGTATAATTCACATGTGATAATATTTAATTTGCTGATTTAACATAATTCTTATAGGTCCTGGATGATTCTTTAATGTAACTCAAATATATCTATATTGTACAACATTTAAACAAGAGGATAATGCATATATTTTTATATTTTTTTAATATAAATAATATACAAAAAATAATCCCATCCAGCACCAGATGATGCTGGATTGGATGATGACAAACGGTTACAGGAAGCTGAAAGAAGAGGCCCAACAACGAGAGGAGTGGCGACGTCGGACATTTGAACCTGCCTAAAAGGCAGAGAACCACAAGAAGAAGAAGAAAAAATAAATGATATAATTACATGTATGTATGGATAAATAGGCATACAATAGGAGAAGATACAGCATTATAGGTCTAAATTTTACATCAGCAATAATCTTTTATTCTTCCGTGAACAATGTCTTGTGTGTGTGTGCATGCGTGCGTGCGTGCGTGCGTGCGTGCGTGTGTGTGTGTGTGTGTGTGTACGTGGTCATACATGCTACATGTGACGAATATTAATTTCCTTATGCATGATTGATCCTCTGCCGCTCCATATTTGCTGATAAAACACAGCGGATAATGATGTACATACCGAGACTGTAATAAATCCTTTGTGATCAATCCATTATAATGGACATGCATATATATACATGCATATATATATATATGCATATATATTATATAATTATATATATATGCATGTTGCCATTGCACGTGTACATAAATTTCTATAAAATAGATAGCCTGATATACATGTGTTAAAAATGCGTCCATTTAGCAAACGTCCAATAACGACTGCAGCTGGTTGATTGCATGGTTGACAGACTAACCGCACGACTTCGATTAGAAACCGATTTATGTATGCAGAATTAAACAGACAGACAGATAGACAGACAGACAGAAATGCACACACGGGCATGCAGTCAAACAGAGGCAGAGACACATATAATCGGTCGGGCCAACAGATAAAACACGGGAACATAAAAATTATATAGACTGAGACAAGCAGATAAACAAACAGACAGCAGAAGCTGCTTATTGAATCACCACACAACAGACAAATCAAATTATGACATGTAGTTCCGTCTACAATTATAGCATTTCAAGTGCTGACGTCAAAGGGGCTATCCAAAAGGGTCAAAAGTCCCACGATACTCTCTCACAGAAACAGTTTACAGGCGTCCACAGAGTATAACATACAATTTCCTGATCATTTCAAAAATCACTTCAAATCATTTGCAGAGAATCTTAGCATTACAAAGCGAAGTCAACATGCAGTAACAACCATGAAAACAATTAAATCTGTGGAGACAGTGGGTATATAGGCCTAGCCTTTCATTTGTACTTTAAAGAGACCCAGGACAGGAGCTATGGAAGAGTATTCCAAAGCATTGGGCCGGAGCATTTTATTCAAAATTGCATGACATTATTTTGTAAGAGCTGCATGACTGCGGAAGTGCTGGGAAGCATGCGCGTAACTAGCATTACGCAATTACGCAACTGCGTAAAGATTTTAACCGCTCTCAAATTTATTTAGCCATTTAGATTACATTTTGACATTGACAATCTAGATTACCATTACTCGTTGATTTTCCAATATGCAGACTTTGTTAGGGCCTATTGTACAGTCAGCAAAACATTTCCCTTCGCGGACATTGTGAAAGACTGCAAATTTCGTGACACTTCTGAAATTTCGATCACAGACCGACACTAGTTTAAATCATCGTAGGCCTAAGCCAATGTCATCTGGTCCACGCAAAGCCTATTACATAAGTTGATTCAAAATGAGCTACCTGAATGGCCAGCTCTCCTGCAACCGGTTTAATAAAGAATATGCTTACTTATTTACTTAATTATTGCCATTATTAATACTAATAATAATATTAATAATAAAAATATTATTATTATTACTTATTATTATTATTATTTATTATTATTATTAATTATTAGTAATAATAATATTGTTATTATTATTATCAACACGTCTAAAGCAGAGCGTTTTATTAAAAGCGATTCTGAACTCTTTCGACTGACCGCCTGATTGTTGATGACGTCATCGTCATTGTCCACGCAGCTTTCTTGTGGTAGGGTAATAGGTCCGTGGGTCCAAAGACATCAGATTTGCGATTTTGTTGCTATAATTTGCGAATTTTGGCTAAAATTTGCAAATTTTGGCTGCGTTTCTGCTTGATAAATGAGAGATCATGTTTCGATCTTTGAAGAGGTGCTGAAAGATCTCATCTGTGAAGAGGCGCTGGATGATGTCGCCTTTCTAAAGGTACTGACAGACCTCGCCTATGAAGAGGCGCTGAAAGATCTCGTCTGTGAAGAGGCGCTGAAAGATCTCGCCTGTGAAGAGGCGCTGGATGATGTCGCCTTTCTAAAGGTACTGACAGACCTCGCCTACGAAGATGCGCTGAAAGATCTCGTCTGTGAAGAGGCGCTGGATGATGTCGCCTTTCTTGAAAGGCACTGACAGACCTCGCCTATGAAGAGGCGCTGAAAGATCTCGTCTGTGAAGAGGCGCTGAAAGATCTCATCTGTGAAGAGGCGTTGAAAGATCTCATCTATGAAGAGGCGCTGGATGATCTCGCCTTTCTTAAGGCACTGACAGACCTCGCCTGTGAAGAGGCGCTGAAAGATCTCATCTGTGAAGAGGCGCTGAAAGATCTCATCTGTGAAGAGGCGCTGGATGATGTCGCCTTTCTTAAAGCGCTGACAGACCTCGCCTGTGAAGAGGCGCTGAAAGACCTCGTCTGTGAAGAGGCGCTGAAAGATCTCGTCTGTGAAGAGGCGCTGAAAGATCTCATCTGTGAAGAGGCGCTGAAAGATCTCATCTGTGAAGAGGCGCTGGATGATGTCGCCTTTCTTAAGGCACTGACAGACCTCGCCTGTGAAGAGGCGCTGAAAGATCTCGTCTGTGAAGAGGCGCTGAAAGATCTTGTCTGTGAAGAGGCGCTGGATGATGTCGCCTTTCTAAAGGCACTGACAGACCTCGCCTGTGAAGAGGCGCTGAAAGATCTCGTCTGTGAAGAGGCGCTGAAAGATCTCATCTGTGAAGAGGCGCTGAAAGATCTCATCTATGAAGAGGCGCTGAAATGATCTCGCCTGTGAAGAGGCGCTGAAAGACCTCGCCTGTGAAGAGGCGCTGAAAGATCTCGCCTGTGAAGAGGCGCTGAAAGATCTCATCTGTGAAGAGGCGCTGAAAGATCTCGTCTGTGAAGAGGCGCTGAAAGATCTCATCTGTGAAGAGGCGCTGGATGATGTCGCCTTTCTTAAGGCGCTGACAGACCTCGCCTGTGAAGAGGCGCTGAAAGATCTCGTCTGTGAAGAGGCGCTGAAAGATCTCGTCTGTGAAGAGGCGCTGAAAGATCTCATCTGTGAAGAGGCGCTGGATGAAGTCGCCTTTCTTAAGGCTCTGACAGACCTCGCCTGTGAAGAGGCGCTGAAAGATCTCGTCTGTGAAGAGGCGCTGAAAGATCTCGCCTGTGAAGAGGCGCTGAAAGATCTCGCCTGTGAAGAGGCGCTGAAAGATCTCATCTGTGAAGAGGCGCTGGATGATGTCGCCTTTCTTAAGGCACTGACAGACCTCGCCTGTGAAGAGGCGCTGAAAGATCTCGTCTGTGAAGAGGCGCTGAAAGATCTCGTCTGTGAAGAGGCGCTGAAAGATCTCGCCTGTGAAGAGGCGCTGAAAGATCTCGTCTGTGAAGAGGCGCTGAAAGATCTCGCCTGTGAAGAGGCGCTGAAAGACCTCGCCTGTGAAGAGGCGCTGAAAGATCTCGTCTGTGAAGAGGCGCTGAAAGATCTCGTCTGTGAAGAGGCGCTGAAAGATCTCATCTATGAAGAGGCGCTGGAAGATCTCGCCTTCTGTGAAGAGGCGCTGAAAGATCTCGCCTGTGAAGAGGCGCTGAAAGATCTCGTCTGTGAAGAGGCGCTGAAAGACTCTCTCGCTGAAAGATCTGTGAAGAGGCGCTGAAAGATCTCATCTGTGAAGAGGCGCTGAATGATGTCGCCTGTCTTAAGGCGCTGAAAGATCTCGCCTGTGAAGAGGCGCTGAAAGATCTCGTCTGTGAAGAGGCGCTGAAAGATCTCGTCTGTGAAGAGGCGCTGAATGATGTCGCCTTTGAAGAGGCACTGAAAGATCTCGCCTGTGAAGAGGCGCTGAAAGATCTCGCCTGTGAAGAGGCGCTGAAAGATCTCGCCTGTGAAGAGGCGCTGAAAGATCTCGCCTGTGAAGAGGCGCTGAAAGATCTCGCCTGTGAAGAGGCGCTGAAAGATCTCGCTGTGAAGAGGCGCTGAAAGATCTCGTGAAGAGGCGCTGAAAGATCTCGCCTGTGAAGAGGCGCTGAAAGATCTCGCCTGTGAAGAGGCGCTGAAAGATCTCGCCTGTGAAGAGGCGCTGAAAGATCTCGACTCTGTGAAGAGGCGCTGAAAGATCTCGCCTGTGAAGAGGCGCTGAAAGATCTCGCCTGTGAAGAGGCGCTGAAAGATCTCGTCTGTGAAGAGGCGCTGAAAGATCTCGCCTGTGAAGAGGCGCTGAAAGATCTCGCCTGTGAAGAGGCGCTGAAAGATCTCGCCTGTGAAGAGGCGCTGAAAGATCTCGCCTGTGAAGAGGCGCTGAAAGATCCTCGCCTGTGAAGAGGCGCTGAAAGATCTCGCCTGTGAAGAGGCGCTGAAAGATCTCGCCTGTGAAGAGGCGCTGAAAGATCTCGTCTGTGAAGAGGCGCTGAAAGATCTCGCCTGTGAAGAGGCGCTGAAAGATCTCGCCTGTGAAGAGGCGCTGAAAGATCTCGCCTGTGAAGAGGCGCTGAAAGATCTCGCCTGTGAAGAGGCGCTGAAAGATCTCGCCTGTGAGGAGGCGCTGAAAGATCTCGCCTGTGAAGAGGCGCTGAAAGACGCTCGCCTGTGAAGAGGCGCTGAAAGATCGCCTGTGAGGAGGCGCTGAAAGATCTCGCCTGTGAAGAGGCGCTGAAAGATCTCGCCTGTGAAGAGGCGCTGAAAGATCTCGCCTGTGAAGAGGCGCTGAAAGATCTCGCCTGTGAAGAGGCGCTGAAAGATCTCTCGCCTGTGAAGAGGCGCTGAAAGATCTCGCCTGTGAAGAGGCGCTGAAAGATCTCGCCTGTGAAGAGGCGCTGAAAGATCGTCTGTGAAGAGGCGCTGAAAGATCGTCTGTGAAGAGGCGCTGAAAGATCTCGTCTGTGAAGAGACGCTGAAAGATCTCGCCTGTGAAGAGGCGCTGAAAGATCTCGCCTGTGAAGAGGCGCTGAAAGATCTCGTCTGTGAAGAGGCGCTGAAAGATCTCGCCTGTGAAGAGGCGCTGAAAGATCTCGCCTGTGAAGAGGCGCTGAAAGATCTCGCCTGTGAAGAGGCGCTGAAAGATCTCGCCGCTGAAGAGACGCTGAAAGATCTCGCCTGTGAAGAGGCGCTGAAAGATCTCGCCTGTGAAGAGGCGCTGAAAGATCTCGCCTGTGAAGAGGCGCTGAAAGATCTCGTCTGTGAAGAGACGCTGAAAGATCTCGCCTGTGAAGAGGCGCTGAAAGACCTCGCCTGTGAAGAGGCGCTGAAAGATCTCGCCTGTGAAGAGGCGCTGAAAGATCTCGCCTGTGAAGAGGCGCTGAAAGATCTCGCCTGTGAAGAGGCGCTGAAAGATCTCGTCTGTGAAGAGGCGCTGAAAGATCTCGCCTGTGAAGAGGCGCTGAAAGATCTCGCCTATGAAGAGGCGCTGAAAGATCTCGCCTGTGAAGAGGCGCTGAAAGATCTCGCCTGTGAAGAGGCGCTGAAAGATCTCGCCTGTGAAGAGGCGCTGAAAGATCTCGTCTGTGAAGAGGCGCTGAAAGATCTCGTCTGTGAAGAGGCGCTGAAAGATCTCGTCTGTGAAGAGGCGCTGAAAGATCTCGTCTGTGAAGAGGCGCTGAAAGATCTCGCCTGTGAAGAGGCGCTGAAAGATCTCGTCTGTGAAGAGGCGCTGAAAGATCTCGCCTGTGAAGAGGCGCTGAAAGATCTCGCCTGTGAAGAGGCGCTGAAAGATCTCGCCTGTGAAGAGGCGCTGAAAGATCTCGCCTGTGAAGAGGCGCTGAAAGATCTCGCCTGTGAAGAGGCGCTGAAAGATCTCGCCTGTGAAGAGGCGCTGAAAGATCTCGCCTGTGAAGAGGCGCTGAAAGATCTCGCCTGTGAAGAGGCGCTGAAAGATCTCGCCTGTGAAGAGGCGCTGAAAGATCTCGCCTGTGAAGAGACGCTGAAAGACATCTCGCCTGTGAAGAGGCGCTGAAAGATCTCGCCTGTGAAGAGGCGCTGAAAGATCTCGCCTGTGAAGAGGCGCTGAAAGATCTCGCCTGTGAAGAGGCGCTGAAAGATCTCGCCTGTGAAGAGGCGCTGAAAGATCTCGCCTGTGAAGAGGCGCTGAAAGATCTCGCCTGTGAAGAGGCGCTGAAAGATCTCGCCTGTGAAGAGGCGCTGAAAGATCTCGCCTGTGAAGAGGCGCTGAAAGATCTCGCCTGTGAAGAGGCGCTGAAAGATCTCGCCTGTGAAGAGGCGCTGAAAGATCTCGCCTGTGAAGAGGCGCTGAAAGATCTCGCCTGTGAAGAGGCGCTGAAAGACCTCGCCTGTGAAGAGGCGCTGAAAGATCTCGTCTGTGAAGAGGCGCTGAAAGATCTCGCCTGTGAAGAGGCGCTGAAAGATCTCGCCTGTGAAGAGGCGCTGAAAGATCTCGCCTGTGAAGAGGCGCTGAAAGATCTCGCCTGTGAAGAGGCGCTGAAAGACCTCGCCTGTGAAGAGGCGCTGAAAGATCTCGCCTGTGAAGAGGCGCTGAAAGATCTCGTCTGTGAAGAGACGCTGAAAGATCTCGCCTGTGAAGAGGCGCTGAAAGATCTCGCCTGTGAAGAGGCGCTGAAAGATCTCGCCTGTGAAGAGGCGCTGAAAGATCTCGCCTGTGAAGAGGCGCTGAAAGATCTCGTCTGTGAAGAGGCGCTGAAAGATCTCGCCTGTGAAGAGGCGCTGAAAGATCTCGCCTGTGAAGAGACGCTGAAAGATCTCGCCTGTGAAGAGGCGCTGAAAGATCTCGCCTGTGAAGAGGCGCTGAAAGATCTCGTCTGTGAAGAGGCGCTGAAAGATCTCGTCCTGTGAAGAGGCGCTGAAAGATCTCGTCTGTGAAGAGGCGCTGAAAGATCTCGTCTGTGAAGAGGCGCTGAAAGATCTCGTCTGTGAAGAGACGCTGAAAGATCTCGCCTGTGAAGAGGCGCTGAAAGATCTCGCCTGTGAAGAGGCGCTGAAAGATCGCCTGAAGAGGCGCTGAAAGATCTCGCTGAAAGGCGCTGAAAGATCTCGCCTGTGAAGAGGCGCTGAAAGATCTCGCCTGTGAAGAGGCGCTGAAAGATCTCGCCTGTGAAGAGGCGCTGAAAGATCTCGCCTGTGAAGAGGCGCTGAAAGATCTCGTCTGTGAAGAGGCGCTGAAAGATCTCGCCTGTGAAGAGGCGCTGAAAGATCTCGCCTGTGAAGAGGCGCTGAAAGATCTCGCCGCTGAAGAGGCGCTGTGAAAAGATCTCGATCTCTGTGAAGAGGCGCTGAAAGATCTCGCCTGTGAAGAGGCGCTGAAAGATCTCGCCTGTGAAGAGGCGCTGAAAGATCTCGCCTGTGAAGAGGCGCTGAAAGATCTCGCCTGTGAAGAGGCGCTGAAAGATCTCGCCTGTGAAGAGGCGCTGAAAGATCTCGCCTGTGAAGAGGCGCTGAAAGATCTCGTCTGTGAAGAGGCGCTGAAAGATCTCGCCTGTGAAGAGGCGCTGAAAGATCTCGCCTGTGAAGAGGCGCTGAAAGATCTCGCCTGTGAAGAGGCGCTGAAAGATCTCGCCTGTGAAGAGGCGCTGAAAGATCTCGCCTGTGAAGAGGCGCTGAAAGATCTCGCCTGTGAAGAGGCGCTGAAAGATCTCGTCTGTGAAGAGGCGCTGAAAGATCCATCGCCTGTGAAGAGGCGCTGAAAGATCTCGTCTGTGAAGAGGCGCTGAAAAGATCTGTCTGTGAAGAGGCGCTAAGAGTGAAGAGGCGCTGAATTGCTCGCCTGTGAAGAGGCGCTATAAAAGATCTCGCCTGTGAAGAGGCGCTGAAAGATCGCCTGTGAAGAGGCGCTGAAAGATCTCGACTGTGAAGAGGCGCTGAAAGATGGTCGACTCTGACTAACCGCAGACTTCGCTGAAAGATCTCGCCTGTGAAGAGGCGCTGAAAGATCTCAGCCTGTGAAGAGGCGCTGAAAGGCATCGCCTGTGAAGAGGCGCTGAAAGATCTCGCTCTGTGAAGAGGCGCTGAAAGATCTCGCCTGTGAAGATAAAAATTCGTCTATGAAGAGGCGCTGAAAGAAGCTGTGAAGAGGCGCTGAAGAAGCTCGCTTATTGAATCACCGCTGAAAGACAAATCGCCTGTGAAGAGTTCCGCTACAATTATAGATCTCATTTCAAGAAGAGACGTCAAAGGGGCTATCTGTGAAGAGGGTCAAAAGTCCTGTGAAGAGGCGCAGAAAGAGTTTCAGGCTGTCCACAGAGTATAACTGAAAGATCTGATCATTTGAAGAGGCGCTCAAAGATCTTGCTGTGAATCTTAGCGCTACAAAGAAGTCAACATGCAGTAAGAACCATGAAAACGCTTAAATCTGTGGAGAGAGTGGGCTGATAGGCCTAGCCTTTCAAGAGTACTTTAAAGATCTCGCCTGGACAGGAGCTATGGAAGAGATTCCAAAGCATTGGGCCGGAGCATTTTATTCAAAATTGCATGACATTATTTTGTAAGAGCTGCATGACTGCGGAAGTGCCTGTGAAGCATGCGCGTGAACTAGCATTACGCAATTACGCAACTGCGTAAAGATTTTGAAGAGGCTCTGAAAGATTTCGCCATTTAGATTACATTTTGACATTGACAATCTAGATTACCATTACTCGTTGATTTTCAATATGCAGACTTTGAAAGGGCCTATTGAACAGTCAGCAAAACATTTCCCTTCGCGGAGGCGCTGAAAGACTGCAAATTTCGTGACAGGCGCTGAAATTTCGATCACAGACCGACACTAGTTTAAATCATCGTAAGGCCTAAGCCAATGTCATCTGGTCCACGCAAAGCCTATTACATAAGTTGATTCAAAATGAGCTACCTGAATGGCCAGCTCTCCTGCAACCGGTTTAATAAAGAATATGCTTACTTATTTACTTAATTATTGCCATTATTAATCTCGCCTAATAATAGGCGCTAATAAAAATATTATTATTATTACTTATTATTATTATTATTTATTATTATTATTAATTATTAGTAATAATAATATTGTTATTATTATTATCAACACGTCTAAAGCAGAGCGTTTTATTAAAATCGAGGCTGAACTCTTTCGACTGCCCGCCTGATTGTTGATGACGTCATCGTCATTGTCCAAGCAGCTTTCTTGTGGTAGGGTAATAGGTCCGTGGGTCCAAAGACATCAGATTTGCGATTTTGTTGCTGATAATTTGCGAATTTTGGCTAAAATTTGCAAATTTTGGCTGCGTTTCTGCTTGATAAATGAGAGATCATGTTTCGATCTTGTGAAGAGGCGCTGAAAGATCTCATCTGTGAAGAGGCGCTGGATGATGTCGCCTTTCTGAAGGCGCTGAAAGACCTCGCCTGTGAAGAGGCGCTGAAAGATCTCGTCTGTGAAGAGGCGCTGAAAGATCTCGCCTGTGAAGAGGCGCTGGATGATGTCGCCTTTCTAGAGGTACTGACAGACCTCGCCTGTGAAGAGGCGCTGAAAGATCTCGTCTGTGAAGAGGCGCTGGATGAAGAGGCGCTTTCTAAGGCACTGACAGACCTCGCCTGTGAAGAGGCGCTGAAAGATCTCGTCTGTGAAGAGGCGCTGAAAGATCTCATCTGTGAAGAGGCGCTGAAAGATCTCATCTGTGAAGAGGCGCTGGATGATGTCGCCTTTCTTAAGGCACTGAAGACCTCGCCTGTGAAGAGGCGCTGAAAGATCTCATCTGTGAACCTCGAGGCGCTGAAAGATCTCATCTGTGAAGAGGCGCTGGATGATGTCGCCTTTCTTAAGGCACTGCGCTGAAAGACCTCGCCTGTGAAGAGGCGCTGAAAGATCTCGTCTGTGAAGAGGCGCTGAAAGATCTCGTCTGTGAAGAGGCGCTGAAAGATCTCATCTGTGAAGAGGCGCTGAAAGATCTCATCTGTGAAGAGGCGCTGGATGATGTCGCCTTTCTTAAGAGCACTGACAGACCTCGCCTGTGAAGAGGCGCTGAAAGATCTCGTCTGTGAAGAGGCGCTGAAAGATCTCGTCTGTGAAGAGGACTGGATGGCGCCTGAAAGGACTGACAGACCTCGCCTATGAAGAGGCGCTGAAAGATCTCGTCTGTGAAGAGGCGCTGAAAGATCTCATCTGTGAAGAGGCGCTGAAAGATCTCATCTGTGAAGAGGCGCTGGATGATGTCGCCTTTCTTAAGGCACTGACAGACCTCGCCTGTGAAGAGGCGCTGAAAGATCTCGTCTGTGAAGAGGCGCTGAAAGATCTCATCTGTGAAGAGGCGCTGAAAGATCTCATCTGTGAAGAGGCGCTGAAAGATCTCATCTGTGAAGAGGCGCTGGATGATGTCGCCTTTCTTGAAGAGGCGCTGACAGACCTCGCCTGTGAAGAGGCGCTGAAAGATCTCGTCTGTGAAGAGACGCGCTCGCCTGTGAAGAGGCGCTGAAAGATCTCGTCTGTGAAGAGGCGCTGAAAGATCTCATCTGTGAAGAGGCGCTGGATGAGAGTCGCTGAAAGTCGCCTCATTCTTAAGGCGCTGACAGACCTCGCCTGTGAAGAGGCGCTGAAAGATTTCGTCTGTGAAGAAGATGAAAGATCTGAAAGATCTGTGAAGAGGCGCTGAAAGATCTCGTCTGTGAAGAGGCGCTGAAAGATCTCATCTGTGAAGAGGCGCTGGATGATGTCGCCTTTCTTAAGGCACTGACAGACCTCGCCTGTGAAGAGGCGCTGAAAGATCTCGTCTGTGAAGAGGCGCTGAAAGATCTCGTCTGTGAAGAGGCGCTGAAAGATCTCGTCTGTGAAGAGGCGCTGAAAGATCTCGTCTGTGAAGAGGCGCTGGATGATGTCGCCTTTGAAAGGCACTGACAGACCTCGCCTGTGAAGAGGCGCTGAAAGATCTCGTCTGTGAAGAGGCGCTGAAAGATCTCGTCTGTGAAGAGGCGCTGAAAGATCTCATCTGTGAAGAGGCGCTGGATGATGTCGCCTTTCTTAAGGCTCTGACAGACCTCGCCTGTGAAGAGGCGCTGAAAGATCTCATCTGTGAAGAGGCGCTGAAAGATCTCATCTGTGAAGAGGCGCTGAAAGATCTCATCTGTGAAGAGGCGCTGGATGATGTCGCCTTTCTTAAGGCACTGACAGATCTCGCCTGTGAAGAGGCGCTGAAAGATCTCGTCTGTGAAGAGGCGCTGAAAGATCTCGTCTGTGAAGAGGCGCTGGATGATGTCGCCTTTCTTAAGGCACTGAAAGATCTCGCCTCTGAAGAGGGGCTGAAAGATCTCGCCTGTGAAGAGGCGCTGAAAGATCTCGCCTGTGAAGAGGCGCTAAAAGATCTCGCCTGTGAAGAGGCGCTAAAAGATCTCGCCTGTGAAGAGGCGCTAAAAGATCTCGCCTGTGAAGAAGCGCTGAAAGATCTCGCCTGTGAAGAAGCGCTGAAAGATCTCGCCTGTGAAGAGGCGCTGAAAGATCTCGCCTGTGAAGAGGTGCTGAAAGATAACGACTTTGAAGAGGCGCTAAAAGATTTCGCCTGTGAAGAAGCGCTGAAAGATTTCGCCTGCGAAGAGGCCCTGAAAGATAACGACTGTGAAGAGGCGCTGAAAGATAACGACTGTGAAGAGTCGCTGAAAGATCTCGCCTGTGAAGAAGCGCTGAAAGATCTCGCCTGGGAAGAGACGCTGGATGTTGTCGCCTTTGTTAAGGCACTGACAGACCGCGCCTATGAAACGGCGCTGAATTATCTTGCCTGTGAAGTAGCGCTGAAAGACCTCGGCTGTGAAGAGGCGCTAAGAGATCTCGCCTTTGAAGAGGCGCAGAAAGATCTCGCCTGTGAAGAGGCGCTGAATGATCTCGCCTGTGAAGAGGCGCTGAAAGATCTCGCCTTATGAAGAGGCGCTGAAAGATCTCGCCTGTGAAGAAGCGCTGAAAGATCTCGCCTGGGAAGAGGCGCTGAGAGATCTCGCCTGTGAAGAGGCCCTGAAAACCTCTGTAAAGAGCCGCTGGATGGTGTCGCCTTTCTTTAGGCAGTGATAGATCTCGCGTATGAAGAGACGCTGAAAGATCTCGTCTGTGAAGAGGCGCTGGATGATGTCGCCTTTCTTAAGGCACTGACAGACCTCGAAACTGCGTAATTTTTGGGAAACCTTGGTTACGCCACTGCTGGGAAGTGCCTTGTATTGTAGCTGTGTACCGATATACTCTGACAGACATAGTTATCAAAACTTAACGATTGTAGTTTATAGTGGAAACAATGCATGAATAAAACAATTTGATACTTGGAATATTCTCTAGGCGTATATAAAGTATTATATGCATTGAATACAGGCTTATATACAGTGCTGGCAAACCATGCATGGTGCACAGTGCGCGTTTCTGGTGAATTTTCAAGGACTTAAGACGAGAAGCATAATTACAACCCTAAGATATATACTGCAGTCTGCAGTATGACAAATATGGGAATATTATAGAGTAATACAATCCTTGTTAGGTGTACTTAGGTAAACAGTGACGGATACGTGAAAGTATATAGCTTTTGCTGATATTTTTGCAAGTTCCTTGGATGCGTGTGCAATATGCTCACCCCAGGTTAAACACTGGTCTATTATATATGCTATACACCAAGGAACTTGGATGATGTTTGTGAACTAATGTTTTGCATATATAATGAGCACAGGTGTTCCTTAGGTTGATATATATATATATAATGTGTATTCGATTGTTAAGCGTTTTAGTCTTAGGCCTTAGTTGCGCTGTCGGCTCGTGGGCGCTTGGCCTAAAGTAGCCTAAACTTTGGCTGACGATAGATTCTCTACACGTGCAGTTAGCGCGCCAAACTTAGAAACTGCTGATGACAGTGAATTTGAACTATACAGTGTAGTACAGTTGTTGTAAGGCAAGAGTTGAGTTGTTGTTATTAAACTGTGTTTGAAGAAAGAAAGAAACATTCAAAGAACTGTGTCAATTTAATTCTTAAAACAGTTAGAAGTCGTTGAGCAATTTATATGTAGAGATAAGGAAAGTTCTTGAGGTAGGTCACAACTAAGAAGAAAAGAGTTGGTGACATATTTGGTGGCAGCAGCGGTAGGATTCGAAACAACGTCTGGGATTCGAAACAACGTCTGGGATTCGAAACAACGTCGACTGGTGAATACGCATTCAAATCATTGGTAAATCTACGACAACGAAAGCCTCAACGACAAAGGTATACAAGTTTGTTGTTATCAAACAAAGAACAATCCCCAATACTTCAAACACAAAAGAAAACTCGTGTTTTCCAGAAAGGACAGCACTGAAGTAAAGAAGTAAGATGGAGAAATTAAGTGTCAAAAAACAAGCAGAACTGAAGAAGATGTCTTCTGAAAGATTAAAACAGCGCTTGTTGAAGGCTGGTTTTGAAGAAGAGAAACTGAAAGATATGTCACGTGAGGACATGTTAGAAGCGTTAGCTGAAGTCTGGCTTAAAGAAGAAGCAGAAGAAGAAGGTGCTGTCGGCGGTGTTGTGGAAAAGGTTATTGAAAAACCGCCTGGACTTATGTCTATGGAGATGATGATGCAGTGGATGATGATGAAAGAAGAAAGAGAGGAGAAACGAAGACAAGAAGAGAAAGAAAGAGAGGAGATACGAAGACAAGAAGAGAAAGAGAAAGAGGAGAAACGAAGACAAGAAGAGAAAGAAAGAGAGGAGAAACGAAGACAAGAAGAGAAAGAAATGCGACAGGAAGAATTACGTCTTCAGAGAGAAAAAGAAGAGAAAGCAGAAAATGTAAGACAGGAAGAATTACGTCTTCAAAGAGAAAAGGAAGAGAAGGCAGAACGACTTCAAAGAGAAAAGGAAGAGAAGGCAGAACGTCTTCAGAGAGAGAAAGAAGAGAAAGCAGAAAATGTAAGACTGGAAGAATTACGTCTTCAAAGAGAGAAAGAAGAATTGCAAAGGCAGCAATTTGAAATTCAATTAGAGCAATTGAGAAAAGATAGAGAAGATGCTGAAAGGAGAAGATTAGAGCAGATGATTGAATTTGAAAAGGCGCGGAAAAGTGACGAAGAGATACGTCAGCAACAGATTGAAGAGAAGAGATTACGTGAAGAAGAAAAGGAAAAAGTGCGAATTTCAGAGTTGGAGCGAGCAGAACAGGTTAGACAAGAAGAACTGAAATTACAGAAAGAAAGCATGGAGAAGGCGGAAGCGGAAAGACAAGAACGTTTAAAGTTGGAACAACAAAAAATAGCATTAAAAGAAGCACAACTCAAAGAGGAGAAGCAAAATAGAGAAGCACAAGAACAAAGAAGGCAAGAAGAACGAGAAGAACAGAAAAGGAAACAGGAAGAAAGTGAAACGATGGTGTCTAAAATAAAGAAAATTGGTGATGCCATGAAACATGTGTTACCCAAAATGCCAAACGATATGATGGAGGTGCCATTATATTTCGAAACGGTTGAGAATGCGTTTCGTAGTTTCAACGTGCAAGAACAATTCTGGGTGAAGTTACTATTGCCATTGATGACTCCGAAAGCTAGAACTGTTCTAAACAGATTGTCATTCGCTGATTTAGATGATTATGAGATCGTGAAACAGCACTTGTTAAAAGAATTCAAGTTGACACCGAGAGAGTACAGATCGAAGTTTATTGATGCGAAGAAGACAGCTGAAGAAACGTATACAATGTTTACAGCAAGGCTGAAGAACTTGCTGAACTATTATGTGAAAAGTCGCAAAGTGGATAAGAATTTTGAGAAGCTGTTTGATTTATTAGTGGCGGATAAGTTGAAAGAATCACTACCACCAGGTCCACTACAGTTTGTATTGTCGAAGGAAGGAACTGATTGTTACGAAGCTAGTGTTGTGGCAGACCTAGCGGACATTCATGTTAATAATCGAATTGGTTTGGCAATTCCGAATAAGACAAGTTTTGGTTTTGTTCCTAATGGCAAAAGAAATCAACAGTTCACTCCAAATTTTGGTTTTCATTGGAAGAGCAATCAAGAAACAGGAAATCAGTTCAGAGGTGCAGAAGTGAAACCAAATTCTCCGGTTGTTCACGAGAATAGAGAATCGATGATGGCCAGACAACGTCCGGTATATAACAAGTCACCACCAAGGTTTGTCGCGAGAGAAGGCAATGCATCGTTTACTCCATATAAGAGAAAAGAAAGCATCGAACAACGAGGTGCAGTGGTGAAACGTTGTCACAACTGTGGATCAGACAGGCATTTAATGAAATTCTGTCCAGTTCCTGTTACAACCTCAAATTATGGTGCAAAACAAGAAAATTCGAGGGTGAATCGAATTCAAGTGGTTGACAATTCAGAAAGTCAAGCCACAGAACATCGGTCTCATTATTCTGAAGAAACTGAAGTAAAGTCAGTGATGAAATGTCACCTTTCACCTGATATTCAGAAAGAAATTCTATTGCACAATGGAATGCAGAAAGAAATGGCTGGAAAAGATGAAAGTACAACATTGAAGAAAGTGTTATTACAGTACGTCGAGGTAGAAATTCGTGGAACAGCAGGAAAAGAACCAATAAAAGTAAAAGCACTGATTGATTCTGGAGCAGAGGTTCCGGTGATTAGTGAAGAATTACTGGAAGGCATGAAGGTGGAGCAGATTGGAAAAGTGAACTTACAATGCGTGGCAGGAGATGCCATTCCTGCAAAGTTGGTGAAAGTTGATGTAAGGCTGTGTTGTAACGATGTGGAAGAAGAGGTAATTCCGCATAAAGTCAAATGTTCACTTACACCGTATGTGACATTGATGTGTGCTAGTATTGCAAAAATGGGAAGCACAGAAAGATTCTTGTTGCATCCAGAAATCATTGCAGAACTTAAAGCCGTGCCACAAGTGAAAATGATACAAGGAGATGTGCAAGCGAATGTAACGACGAGATTGCAGAGTCAGCGAAAGAAAGTGGTAGATGTGGAAGAGGAAAGTGAAACTGAAAGTTCAAGTGAGGAGGAAAACGAAAGCGATGATCAACAAAGTTTAATACAAGACGGTATAACAGCAGAGATGAGTGAACAAGAGATGGCTGCATGCGAGAATGGTAATCTAAATGAAACGAAAGAGGATAACGAGTGTGATGTGGAGATAGGAGATTTGTTTCAAGAAGATGAGAAAGATGAAGAACAACAGATGCAGATTGCAGACGCAAAGAAATTCGAAGAACAGCAGAGACAAGATGAATCATTGAAAGCATGGTGGAATTTAGCGCCAGATAAAGAATCTGAATTCTGCGTGGTAAATGGCTTACTGTACAAAAGATATCGAATATTAGAGCAAACGATATATCAATTGGTGTTACCAAAAGAGCGACGAATGAAAGTGATGGAGTTGGCTCACGAATCAGTATTTGGAGGACATCTTGGAGAAGAGAAAACTAGAGAACGAATAAAGTTGTCTTTTACGTGGCCAAAGATGAGAAGAGATATAGTGAAATTTTGCAAATCATGTGAGAAATGTCAGTTAAAGGCAAGAAGTTTGGTGATGGACAGGGTTCCTATCACTCCAATTCCAAGAGAAGATGTGGCGTTTAGAAGAATTACGGTGGATTGTGTAGGGCCAATCGAGCCAGCATCTGCTGCAGGTCACAAGTACTGTTTATGTATTGTCGATTCTTGCACAAGATGGCCTACAGTGTTTCTGTTGAAATCATTAACTGCGAAGGCTGTATGTGATGCTTTGATGGAGTTGTTCATGAACGTTGGTGTACCTTCAGTGATCACAAGTGACCAAGGAACAAATTTTACTGCGAGTCTGACAAGAGAATTTCTGAATTTAATGGGGTGTAGTCCAAGATTTGATACGCCAGGTCATCCAGAGGCAGCTGGATTAGTAGAAAGATGGAACCAAACATTCAAGAAAATGATCCATCATGTAATTGTTGACAATCCAAGGCAATGGCACAAAGTAATTCCGTTTACAGTGTGGGCATTACGAGAAGTACCGAATGCAACTACTGGAATTGCTCCTTATATGTTGGTGTATGGAAAGATTCCGCGTGGACCATTGGCAATTCTAAAAGAAAGTTGGACAAGAGAAATTAATTTACCACCTCATATTGGAATCCAACCAGAAAAGTACTTGAAAGACATGAAAGCAAATATGGAAAAAGCATTACTGTTTGCAGAATCATATTCACGAGAGAAGCAATTACAGTATACGAATCAATACAACAAAAGAGCGAAACATAAAGAATTTGAACCGGGTGAAAAAGTCATTGTGTTATATCCGACTTCAACGAATAAACTGATTTCACGATGGCATGGTCCATGTACTGTTATACAACGAAGGTCCAAGTACTCTTATTTGATTGATATGGGTGACGATTGTCGAAAGATAATTCACGCAAATAAAATCAGAAAGTACATTACAAGAGCAATGAGTTGTGGACTAATCGTTGAAGAAGATGAAGACTTTGGTTCAGTGGTTGAACTGCTGACGAAGAATGACTTGCAAGATGAAAAGAATTCACTGAATCTTGATCCTGATCAGATTAACCATTTAACATTGACTCAACAAAAACAATTGCTGGAAGTACTAAACAAATATTCTGATCGATTTTCTGAAAAGCCTGGACTATGTACATTGGTTGAACATGAAATTGAACTGAAACCGGAATTTCGTGAAAAAGAATTTATGGCTTACCGTATTCCACTCATCTATCGAGCAGAAGTTGAACGACAAATTAAAGAAATGCTTCAAGCCAACATTATAAAACCATCTTCGAGCAGAATGGCAAGTCCGCTGGTTATTGTTAAAAAGAAAGACGGTTCTCTGAGACTTGCCTGCGACTACAGATACATTAACTCGTTCACTGTGGATTGTAAATATCCAATGCCGATTGTAAAAGACGTGTTGCACAAAGTTGGAAAATCAAATGTGATCTCGATTTTTGATTGTCGAAGTGCTTACTGGACTTGTCCTGTTAAGCAAACTGATCAATGGAAAACTGCTTTTGTTACTCACAATGGACTGTACGAGTTTACTCGTGTTCCTTTCGGGATGATCAACTCAGGAAGAACATTTGTTAAAGCAATTAACATGGTTTTACAGCCTATAAATGAATTTGCTGAGCCCTATGTAGATGACATTGCTGTGCATTCAGATGACTGGAAGATTCATTTACAGCATTTAGATGCATATTTAATGCAAATGAGACTGCATAACATTACTCTGAACTTAAAGAAATGTATCTTTGGTAAGAGTGAGGTAAAGTTCATCGGTCATGTGGTTGGTTCTGGAACGATTCAAATGAATCCAGATAGAATTGAAAGTTTAATTAATTTGAAAACCCCAGAAACGAAGAAACAAGTTAAGCAATTGCTGGGATTTTTTGGTTACTATAGACAGTTTATCAAAGATTTCGCACAGATTGCGAAGCCTCTATCTGATTTGACAAGCAAACATGTTCCAGATAAGATTGATTGGACTGATAGACATCAACAGGCATTTAATTTACTTAAAGATGCTGTACGCTCTAAAGTTGTTTTATATGTTTTTGATGTTGGAAAACCTTTTAATTTGTACTGCGATAGCAGTGATTTTGCAGTAGGAGCTGTTTTAACACAGATGGATGATAAGGGAATAGAGCGCCCTGTGTCATTTATAAGTCAGAAATTGACTGACACCCAGAAGAGATGGGCAACTGTGGAGAAAGAAGCCTATGCTATTGTTTGGGCTCTAAATAAGTTAAAAGAGATAATCATTGGATCTAAAGTTCACATCTTTACCGATCACAATCCTTTAACTTATCTGACTGAATCTATGTCTAAGTCTGCTAAACTGGTGCGTTGGGCTTTAGCACTGCAAACTTTTGATGTAGAAGTTAATTATAAGAAAGGACGATTAAATGTTGTAGCAGATTGTTTATCTAGATTATAAGATTGTTTATTTTACTGTATTATATAGTATTAAGTTTATTGCATAATTTAGTATCTGATGATTTCGCAAATTTTTAAGTTTAATTTGCTCAATCCAAAGAAAGGGAAGGAGGTAATGTGAACTAATGTTTTGCATATATAATGAGCACAGGTGTTCCTTAGGTTGATATATATATAATGTGTATTCGATTGTTAAGCGTTTTAGTCTTAGGCCTTAGTTGCGCTGTCGGCTCGTGGGCGCTTGGCCTAAAGTAGCCTAAACTTTGGCTGACGATAGATTCTCTACACGTGCAGTTAGCGCGCCAAACTTAGAAACTGCTGATGACAGTGAATTTGAACTATACAGTGTAGTACAGTTGTTGTAAGGCAAGAGTTGAGTTGTTGTTATTAAACTGTGTTTGAAGAAAGAAAGAAACATTCAAAGAACTGTGTCAATTTAATTCTTAAACAGTTAGAAGTCGTTGAGCAATTTATATGTAGAGATAAGGAAAGTTCTTGAGGTAGGTCACAACTAAGAAGAAAAGAGTTGGTGACAATGTTGTCCGCACAATTTCCTTGCCATCAAACTCGAGTTTTAAATTCGACATCGAAAAAATTTACGACGCGAACGATACAAGCCATAATTGTTTTTATTTAAGTTCAAAGATTTGCTCGCTCAATGAGAGGTAGGCCTACGCGTAACGATTTGTCATACATGAATGCGTCATTTTCATCAGCAAAAGAACATCTACAACAGTTGCGCTTGTTTGTACAACAAGTAAATAAATATCAGGTAATTTCATCAAACAAACTCCTGCAGTTCATGAAAATTAAAGAAAAATTATCCCTGTGATGCAGCTGCGCAACAGATGATGTGACCTATTCCATATCTGTAAACTGACTCGAATGGTGTCAAGCATTATTATAGAAATAAAAGTCTGCATCAACATTAGGTTCCATAAATAATTTACTGCCTTTCACATAGTGTTCTTTGGGATAAAAACAACTGTTCTTAGATTTGAACAAACAAATGCACATAGATGAAAAGGTTGTTCATCTTCGGTATACAATGAAATGGAAACCCAGATAGGGTGCATGACTAAACAGCACCAATTTGACCCCGGAGTAGCATAATCATGAACAGTGCAAGTCAGATGGCACCACGAGCCACACAAAGTGTACCGACTTATTTTCTTTACAGTTTGAAGAAACTATTTACAATATAAACATGAGTTTTGACACATAATCATTTGTAACAAGGTACAAGGTAACCAAGCAGTGGCATGAATACAATGACACGCTGAAACCAAATCGACGCTATAATTAAAAAAAGAAGGAATGGTGGATTAAATTACTTTTTCAATTCTTCCAAACAATGAACTTCTCGTCCATAGACTGTTTCGCGTGTCGCCCACGTCCTTGCGAGTTTTTTTGGTTTCTTTGTAAGCGATGAGCTTAATTCAGAGAAGATTTCTGTATTTTTTGGGTGAGATTCATATTGGCGAAGATGACGAAGGTGATGACTGGCCACGTGTATACCTTCCTTCGGGTGTAGTAGATGTTATCACTTACACGTCGGACAAGAAACGTATGATAATGGGACGAACTTTATCGCCCTTTCCACGAAGAGGCAACCGGTGTGCCGTCGAGACGTCCACGGGAGTCACTTCGATGAGGAGGGACTCCCTGCAGAGGTCGATGATGATACATAGGCTATAGTATACACAAATACATACACCTGCATACACACATGCGTACACACATGCATACACACATGCATACACGCATGCATACACACCTGTATGCACACATGCATACATAAACACATACACACACGCCCAAAGACAGCCATGAACATGCTGTCAAAAGCCCAATGACGAGCGCTACACACTGCAGTGTATAATTAATTCATATCCTGAGCAGATGACAACGGTGACCACAGACAGAGCTTTTTCCAACCGCAATTGTAGTACGGTCCAATTTTCCTCTTTTCCGGCGCTGGATCCTCCACTTTTCCATCTCCTTTTCCACCCACTCCCACGTCATATTAAGCTGTTCTCAGCTTTTTGTGTATAAGCACACTGCATACGCACATACGGATACACGTTATACACACGCACCTTTTAGATCATGCACACATACACGGGAGTACGACAGGGATGTATCTTATCCCCATACCGATTTAACTTATAGTATCAGAAGCAGTAATGTCACTCAGCCTTAGCAACACCGAGGCAGGAATCAAATTAAATGGAGGACTTGTAGGTAATCTCCGATTTGCTGACGACATTGGCCTCCTCGCTAGAAGCGGACCAGAGCTACAGGATATTACAACACAGATTGAAGAAACCAGTTGAAGATTCGGCCTAATGATAAACGCAGAGAAAACCAAAACAATGATGATTGAAAAGACTGAAGAGATACCAATAAGTATCAACATCCAGGGAGAATTTATTGAGCAAGTATATAGGACAATTCGACTACCTATATAACCTATATATGAGGGCTAATAAACGCAGATGGCAGCAACGATAAAGAGACATAGACAGCAGAATTGGACGCACTTCACAAGCATTTAAAATGATGAACAGAGAATTAACAAAGGAAACAAAGATTAAAATCTACGAAATGATGATACAACCAATTTTTCTAGACGGATCGGAATGTTGGACAATGCGAAAGTAAGATGAGACAAGAATTTTTACAGCAGAAATGAGTTGGCTACGGAAGATTACAGGGATTTCAAGACTGCAAAAAAGTTGAAACGATGACATAGGACAAAGCATAAGGTATTCAAACTACTCTGCTATAGAAAGTCGTTCAACGAAGACTTTGATTGTTTAGACATGTAGAGAGAATGCCAGTTGACCGACTCCCACTACATGCAAGATTCGAATGAAAAGAAACAAAGGCAGGCAAGGACTACGCAGGATCGATAATATAAACGAGGACATAACTTCACTTGGACTAAGACTGAAGGGAGCAACGAATTTGACAAGTTACTGAGGACAATGGAGATCATTTATTCGTACCCATCGGCGCCAAACTGCCGGCGTCAGGAACTGATAATGATGATGACACGTATACACGTATATATACGTGTAGTAGGTGAAATTGTCTTTGCATCTCTTCTGTGAATTACTGCAAAGCGCTAAATCAATGGTCTTGACATGCATACACATGCACAATTACATATACATGTACATTTACACGTATACGCATACATTTATCCTTACATAGACAGAAACAGGTAGACACAAACACTCACATACATACACACACGCTCATACACATGTAACTACACTTGCAGATATATATACAGGGTGGGCCAGCATAAATGAACCAACTTTGCATGCATATAACTCCGCCAATTTTTGTAAGTTATTTATAGCCTACTGATGCGTGAAATTAAAGATATTTAACTCTAGTATTAGCCTTGAAAAATGGCGAACTGGTACTAGTGTAAATTTTAAGAAAATGTTTGGAATAGCGCTAGCTAACATATTTTGTTGTCATTAGTGACGAAATATGGCGCTGTTGGCAGACGATGATCAAATTTTGATCCGAATTTTGCGAACGGATAAGGGATTTGATGCGTTTCAAATTATTAAAGAGTTTCCTAACAGAGGATAAAATAAAAATACGTTGAATCGTCTGATACAGAAAATTGATCAAACAGGAACTTCGCGTCGTAAACCACACGAATCGGTACGCACAGCGCGCACACCCGCTAACATTGCTCGTGTGTCCTTGTTGCAGCACGTGGTAGACATATTGAATATTCATTTGATTAGAAAAGACTGCAACAGCCTATGTCCTAATTAATAAGTAATTTGGCTGTGCAGTACACATTTCTGGCTATATGGTTTAATTTTGTGTGTGCAGTTAGACCAGACCTACTGTAAAAATTGTCATGCATTTTTTTATTACCTAGTTACTGCAAAAACGATGACTGTTGTTATGTCACGATCTACATCATGTAGGCTAAAGCTACAATAACAAATATGTTTGAATCTTAATACTAGAATGAAATATCTTTAATTTCACGCATTAAGTATAAATAACGTAACAAATTTGGCGGAGATATAGGCCTATGCATGCAAAGTCGGTTCATTTATGCTGGCCCACCCTGTACATACCCACAGTGACGTATACTCTTACACTTGCACATATATATGCATATATCCTTATACGTATACTTGTGTGTCGATATAAATACATACATTAATACATATTATATATAGTTGGAAGGATAGTTTTCCCTCAATACTCTTTAGTCGTGTATACACGCTCTAAACCACTATGCGGTTTAGGAAGATCTGATGACAATCTATAGGCCTACCTCTGTATATCTGTATAAAAAGTGTGTGCATATATATATATAATGATTTCACCCGTCTATATGTATTTCTATTGATGGCAGAGAAGATGGTAATATATAGTATTATTTGCGGGCAAACGTGTACAGAAGTCAGTATAATATACAGCCAACACTGGGGCTATAATATTGACTGCGGGGAGATGTGTATACTATGTCGTGCATTGTCTCCGGTCGATGTAACTGTATACGCCGACACGCAATCGGTCCCAAAGGACAGCCATGTGATGGGCCTCCACACTCAAACAGGTCACCCGACTCACGTAATTACATGCATATATTGAATGTCTGTATATATTTAATGTATATGTATACAATATATTGAATGTGTATATACATATATGCTTAGTGAATATGTAAGATAGAAGAGTGCAGAATGGCTTATCCTGGACGTATATTGTGTAGATGTATTATATGTATTGAGCGTATCGGAAGTAAGGAAATTGGCCGAGTCCAATGTTGCGACATACAGTCTCCATGCAGTCTGTAATCCGGTCTGTATGGACGCGATTGTCTGTCTCTATCTGTCATTATGTCTGTGTCCATCTGTTGTGCTTTTTATCATTATTATTACGAAACTTTCTAGCGCCCACATGTAAAATCACACATAGCCTATACCGAATGGAATCAAGGAGAGAAGGATACATGGAATGAATGGAGAAAGCAACGAGTCATAGAGATTACTACCCGTATAATAGGTCCAGAGAAGACGGAAGAATGGGAGAAGCTGGAATCTCGCTGGCGGATGATCCGGCTGAAGCCAATTTCAGCTCCAAGAAATGTGTATTTTTGCTGAGATTTAAGCCGTTTTCCTCGCAAAATCTTTTGTACCCGGGGATAATATTTGCGTCTAAGTCTACTTCTTTTGTGCTTATTGAGTCAACAGCGTGGATCTTTTATTGGTTTCTGATTATTTCATTCTCGTCTGCGATCGACACCGCGTGGTCGCCGCCATGACCGTTGGATCAACTAACAAGAAGTGGTCGGAGATTTGCACGTTTACAATATACTTCACTCATCAGTCGACAGATTTGCACTGTCGATAATATTCCAGCAAATTGCCATCGGAGGCCTTTTAAAGAACCTCGAGGTTCCAATGTTGCCCAGATACTCCTGATAACAAACATTGTATACTTCGACCTTATTGTTTTCAATTCAATTTATTGTTCCCAACAACATCATAACAGTGTAACAGTACTTAGTACATGTCAAGACGTTCTAAAATAAAAATAAAAATAAGTTGTAGTTAAAACATTATAATCAGCATGACATTGAACATGAAGTAGCCTAGTATGCACTAGTAGGGTGGGGCAAAAAGTAACGAAAATTCGAATTCAGTTTCCGGACAAACCTAAATCAGAGGTCTATGTTAAATGCAATATTGTACCAAAAATGGATTTCTCATATATATCACCGTTTTCTAGCAACTTTGTCTGAAACACAAGCCCAAAAACGCAATATGTTGTAAAATGAGAGCTGGTGTTACATCAGCCGGTTTAATGGTTATGACTTTTAAATTTAGAACCCAAAGTTAGAGCTACAAACAACAATGAGTAATAAAAAAAATGAAAAAACATCCGGCACAGTGCTGCAGTGTAAGTGTTTTAACTTAGTTCAGAAAATCAGCTTTAGTTTCTATAGTTGGCAAGTCCAATCTTGATTTCTTCATTTGCATGACATCACCGTGGCGTGAGTCATGTCCGTAACTCGGCCACAGACTGCAGAAACGTCTTTGATATTTCTCTCCACATCTTGCTAATGACACGGATAGTGAGGTAGAACTACTCGTTCATTGCTGCCAACAGCTTTCGACGTGATGTCTTGCAGGTGTGGAGGTGCGTCGAAGTCGCATTTTTCCCAGTCAGCCATATTTATGTACGAATCAGATGTAAATTTAACTGTAATAGTTTTCTTGTCAAAGCAACGAATTGTATCACTGGAGTGAGTATTTCTAGCCATTAGATTTTTCTCACATGAAAATTTCCCTATTATATTCATCTTCATCGCCAACGGCTGCCAACAAGATATTCTCAGGATGGCAAAGTAGCTGTTGTTCTGAAGTAGGCCTACTGGAGTGATGACAGCTTGATCAATTTTGTCAAGTTTCTGGTACAATTATAGCATGAAGAAGAAGTTCTTTGCTCCATCCTGGCACGACCGATGAGGTTTGATATTAAACCATGATGGTGCATAGAAATTCAGTATGAATTTTACAAAGCGTTGCAGATTATAGGAAGGACATTCTTGGCAAGCATACAACCTAAGCAATCGGTTGGCTTTAGTTAGCCATCTGGCATGACTGAGTGCACCTGGTTGAGCGGTCTGCAAGTAGGAGATGTGATTCTCACTAGCATTGTAGCCACATTGAATCAGCAGACATATTTTAAGCAAGTAGGCCTACAACTGATCTTTACTTAGGTCATTCATCATCGTATCTTCAAGTTCAGCAACACAACCTGAAACAGGAGAAAATTCAATGATTGGTTTCTGTTGTGAGTCAAATTCCAACATGTCTGATATCTGTCCTTCTGCAGTTCTTGGACCAGTGGTCTTCCCATCAACGACTTCCATTAGCTTCTTCTGAATCAATTCGTTAGCATGCATTAAACAAATTAACCACTGAAGAGGTCTTCTGAGATGAAGTTCAATGTTTCGGATTACTCCATTGTTTCAACCGGTATTCACAGCTGTTCCATCACAAACGGGTGCTCGTAACGTTGGTTCTGATCTACTATCTCTAATCACGGACAAAATTTCTCTTGAAATATCTGCAGGCTTTCCTGATGCAGCAACAAGATGTTCAACATAACTTCGGCTAGGGATGCATCCCAGAACACAGTGTTCTTCTTTGATTTTTCGATGAGTGTGCCCTGCAGGGCCAGCACAATGTGTAACTGTGTGTGTATTGTCTAATGTGTGTATTAATGTGATGTATGTATTGTATGTATGTATGTATGTATGTATGAGCACTTGTTATAGCGCCCCTTCAAGATTTCTACTCAGAGGCGCTCCCGACTACAGCGCGGACACTGAATCGGAGTTTCACGCCGAAGCGCATGAGCAATTGCGAGTGAAGGACTTGCCCAGGGTCCCTACGCGACGGCTTGAGGTGGATTCGAACCCGCAACCCTCGGGCTGCAAGGCACCGAACATACCCCTACACCACCGCGCCCCACAATATAATATAGTGTAATATATTATAGTAGCAATTAATGAGTTTCCATGACCCCATTGTAATAATATTAATAAATGTGTATTAATTTCTAATGAAATATATTACGTCACACATCTTTTAAAGTTGCGACCCCTAGACATGATACAAAATATGAAAATGAATTATTTCATTAACCAGTAGATGAGGGAGCTTCTATTTATTATTGTCTGGTTGAGGCAACTGCGATTTGCCCCACTAGACTAATCGACTTGTAGTCGAGCTTGAGTCTGATAATTTTTTATGTTTATAACGTGGTCGGACGGTTGGTCGGTGTTTCCGTCAGCTCCTGATGAGAAGGATCTCACCATGCAGGAGCTGGGTTCAGTCCAGGCCGTACATGGTCGCCAAAGCTGCGGTCGTCTGCTTCGTCATAATATATATACGCAAGTCGACCGCTGCAACAGTCTGTTGGCAGGGGCGCCAAAATATCTCATCGACACGATTTGGCGAACGTGCCTTCTCAGACTCCCTTCTATTGATTCCTTCAAGGCTAAACTAAAGACTTGACTGTCCACCTAGGACTACTCCGCTCGATGTAATAGTTTTCTGTAGGCGCCCTTGTAGCGGCATGGATATATTAATTAACAAATTTATGCATAAAAAGCGGCGAAATGAAACGAAAGCTGGATAGAATGAGTGAATAGATCGACTAATTAGGATGGTTTGAAACTTGGTATCAATCGGTGTTTCTGATGCGCCCATTTATAATGACTAAGCAATCGATGCACTTGCGCGTGTATAGGCCTACTATATAGGATTAGTCACGGAAAGTCTCGAACTCGTTCACTGTGCATTGCGAGCCAAGAGCTCGAACCATTGGGGATCAGTGGGTGCAGAGGCCTACAACAGGATGGAAGAAAGTGTTAAATGGATTGAATGAGGAAAACAACGAAGAAGGACGACTGGAAAAGGGTTCAATGAGTGCAGAGTTTATGCAGACTGGAAGGAATAAAGAACAGAATGAGCTGAATAGATAGATAGATAGATAGATGGATGGATGGATGGATGGATGGATGGATGGATGGATGGATGGATGGATGGATGGATGGATGGATGGATGGATGGATGATGGATGGATGGATGGATGGATGGATAGATAGATAGATAGACTAGATAGATAGATATAAGATAGATGAGATAGATAGATAGATAGATAGATAGATAGATAAATAGATAGATTGGTATAGACTTGTCCTGTTAAACAAACTGATCAATGGAAAACTGCTTTTGTTACTCACAATGGACTGTACGAGTTTACTCGTGTTCAGTTCGGGATGATCAACTCAGGAAGAACATTTGTTAAAGCAATTAACATGGTTTTACAACCTATAAATGACTTTGCTGAGCCCTATGTAGATGACATTGCTGTGCATTCAGATGACTGGAAGATTCATTTACAGCATTTAGATGCATATTTAATGCAAATGAGACTGCATAACATTACTCTGAACTTAAAGAAATGTATCTTTGGTAAGAGTGAGGTAAAGTTCATCGGTCATGTGGTTGGTTCTGGAACGATTCAAATGAATCCAGATAGAATTGAAAGTTTAATTAATTTGAAAACCCCAGAAACGAAGAAACAAGTTAAGCAATTGCTGGGATTTTTTGGTTACTATAGACAGTTTATCAAAGATTTTGCACAGATTGCGAAGCCTCTATCTGATTTGACAAGCAAACATGTTCCAGATAAGATTGATTGGACTGATAGACATCAACAGGCATTTAATTTACTTAAAGATGCTGTACGCTCTAAAGTTGTTTTATATGTTTTGATGTTGGAAAACCTTTTAATTTGTACTGTGATAGCAGTGATTTTGCAGTAGGAGCTGTTTTAACACAGATGGATGATAAGGGAATAGAGCGCCCTGTATCATTTATAAGTCAGAAATTGACTGACACCCAGAAGAGATGGGCAACTGTGGAGAAAGAAGCCTATGCTATTGTTTGGGCTCTAAATAAGTTAAAAGAGATAATCATTGGATCTAAAGTTCACATCTTTACCGATCACAATCCTTTAACTTATCTGACTGAATCTATGTCTAAGTCTGCTAAACTGGTGCGTTGGGCTTTAGCACTGCAAACTTTTGATGTAGAAGTTAATTATAAGAAAGGACGATTAAATGTTGTAGCAGATTGTTTATCTAGATTATAAGATTGTTTATTTTACTGTATTATATAGTATTAAGTTTATTGCATAATTTAGTACCTGATGATTTCGCAAATTTTTAAGTTTAATTTGCTCAATCCAAAGAAAGGGAAGGAGGTAATGTGAACTAATGTTTTGCATATATAATGAGCACAGGTGTTCCTTAGGTTGATATATATATAATGTGTATTCGATTGTTAAGCGTTTTAGTCTTAGGCCTTAGTTGCGCTGTCGGCTCGTGGGCGCTTGGCCTAAAGTAGCCTAAACTTTGGCTGACGATAGATTCTCTCTACACGTGCAGTTAGCGCGCCAAACTTAGAAACTGCTGATGACAGTGAATTTGAACTATACAGTGTAGTACAGTTGTTGTAAGGCAAGAGTTGAGTTGTTGTTATTAAACTGTGTTTGAAGAAAGAAAGAAACATTCAAAGAACTGTGTCAATTTAATTCTTAAACAGTTAGAAGTCGTTGAGCAATTTATATGTAGAGATAAGGAAAGTTCTTGAGGTAGGTCACAACTAAGAAGAAAAGAGTTGGTGACAATGTTGTCCGCACAATTTCCTTGCCATCAAACTCGAGTTTTAAATTCGACATCGAAAAAATTTACGACGCGAACGATACAAGCCATAATTGTTTTTATTTAAGTTCAAAGATTTGCTCGCTCAATGAGAGGTAGGCCTACGCGTAACGATTTGTCATACATGAATGCGTCATTTTCATCAGCAAAAGAACATCTACAACAGTTGCGCTTGTTTGTACAACAAGTAAATAAATATCAGGTAATTTCATCAAACAAACTCCTGCAGTTCATGAAAATTAAAGAAAAATTATCCCTGTGATGCAGCTGCGCAACAGATGATGTGACCTATTCCATATCTGTAAACTGACTCGAATGGTGTCAAGCATTATTATAGAAATAAAAGTCTGCATCAACATTAGGTTCCATAAATAATTTACTGCCTTTCACATAGTGTTCTTTGGGATAAAAACAACTGTTCTTAGATTTGAACAAACAAATGCACATAGATGAAAAGGTTGTTCATCTTCGGTATACAATGAAATGGAAACCCAGATAGGGTGCATGACTAAACAGCACCAATTTGACCCCGGAGTAGCATAATCATGAACAGTGCAAGTCAGATGGCACCACGAGCCACACAAAGTGTACCGACTTATTTTCTTTACAGTTTGAAGAAACTATTTACAATATAAACATGAGTTTTGACACATAATCATTTGTAACAAGGTACAAGGTAACCAAGCAGTGGCATGAATACAATGACACGCTGAAACCAAATCGACGCTATAATTAAAAAAAGAAGGAATGGTGGATTAAATTACTTTTTCAATTCTTCCAAACAATGAACTTCTCGTCCATAGACTGTTTCGCGTGTCGCCCACGTCCTTGCGAGTTTTTTTGGTTTCTTTGTAAGCGATGAGCTTAATTCAGAGAAGATTTCTGTATTTTTTGGGTGAGATTCATATTGGCGAAGATGACGAAGGTGATGACTGGCCACGTGTATACCTTCCTTCGGGTGTAGTAGATGTTATCACTTACACGTCGGACAAGAAACGTATGATAATGGGACGAACTTTATCGCCCTTTCCACGAAGAGGCAACCGGTGTGCCGTCGAGACGTCCACGGGAGTCACTTCGATGAGGAGGGACTCCCTGCAGAGGTCGATGATGATACATAGGCTATAGTATACACAAATACATACACCTGCATACACACATGCGTACACACATGCATACACACATGCATACACGCATGCATACACACCTGTATGCACACATGCATACATAAACACATACACACACGCCCAAAGACAGCCATGAACATGCTGTCAAAAGCCCAATGACGAGCGCTACACACTGCAGTGTATAATTAATTCATATCCTGAGCAGATGACAACGGTGACCACAGACAGAGCTTTTTCCAACCGCAATTGTAGTACGGTCCAATTTTCCTCTTTTCCGGCGCTGGATCCTCCACTTTTCCATCTCCTTTTCCACCCACTCCCACGTCATATTAAGCTGTTCTCAGCTTTTTGTGTATAAGCACACTGCATACGCACATACGGATACACGTTATACACACGCACCTTTTAGATCATGCACACATACACGGGAGTACGACAGGGATGTATCTTATCCCCATACCGATTTAACTTATAGTATCAGAAGCAGTAATGTCACTCAGCCTTAGCAACACCGAGGCAGGAATCAAATTAAATGGAGGACTTGTAGGTAATCTCCGATTTGCTGACGACATTGGCCTCCTCGCTAGAAGCGGACCAGAGCTACAGGATATTACAACACAGATTGAAGAAACCAGTTGAAGATTCGGCCTAATGATAAACGCAGAGAAAACCAAAACAATGATGATTGAAAAGACTGAAGAGATACCAATAAGTATCAACATCCAGGGAGAATTTATTGAGCAAGTATATAGGACAATTCGACTACCTATATAACCTATATATGAGGGCTAATAAACGCAGATGGCAGCAACGATAAAGAGACATAGACAGCAGAATTGGACGCACTTCACAAGCATTTAAAATGATGAACAGAGAATTAACAAAGGAAACAAAGATTAAAATCTACGAAATGATGATACAACCAATTTTTCTAGACGGATCGGAATGTTGGACAATGCGAAAGTAAGATGAGACAAGAATTTTTACAGCAGAAATGAGTTGGCTACGGAAGATTACAGGGATTTCAAGACTGCAAAAAAGTTGAAACGATGACATAGGACAAAGCATAAGGTATTCAAACTACTCTGCTATAGAAAGTCGTTCAACGAAGACTTTGATTGTTTAGACATGTAGAGAGAATGCCAGTTGACCGACTCCCACTACATGCAAGATTCGAATGAAAAGAAACAAAGGCAGGCAAGGACTACGCAGGATCGATAATATAAACGAGGACATAACTTCACTTGGACTAAGACTGAAGGGAGCAACGAATTTGACAAGTTACTGAGGACAATGGAGATCATTTATTCGTACCCATCGGCGCCAAACTGCCGGCGTCAGGAACTGATAATGATGATGACACGTATACACGTATATATACGTGTAGTAGGTGAAATTGTCTTTGCATCTCTTCTGTGAATTACTGCAAAGCGCTAAATCAATGGTCTTGACATGCATACACATGCACAATTACATATACATGTACATTTACACGTATACGCATACATTTATCCTTACATAGACAGAAACAGGTAGACACAAACACTCACATACATACACACACGCTCATACACATGTAACTACACTTGCAGATATATATACAGGGTGGGCCAGCATAAATGAACCAACTTTGCATGCATATAACTCCGCCAATTTTTGTAAGTTATTTATAGCCTACTGATGCGTGAAATTAAAGATATTTAACTCTAGTATTAGCCTTGAAAAATGGCGAACTGGTACTAGTGTAAATTTTAAGAAAATGTTTGGAATAGCGCTAGCTAACATATTTTGTTGTCATTAGTGACGAAATATGGCGCTGTTGGCAGACGATGATCAAATTTTGATCCGAATTTTGCGAACGGATAAGGGATTTGATGCGTTTCAAATTATTAAAGAGTTTCCTAACAGAGGATAAAATAAAAATACGTTGAATCGTCTGATACAGAAAATTGATCAAACAGGAACTTCGCGTCGTAAACCACACGAATCGGTACGCACAGCGCGCACACCCGCTAGCATTGCTCGTGTGTCCTTGTTGCAGCACGTGGTAGACATATTGAATATTCATTTGATTAGAAAAGACTGCAACAGCCTATGTCCTAATTAATAAGTAATTTGGCTGTGCAGTACACATTTCTGGCTATATGGTTTAATTTTGTGTGTGCAGTTAGACCAGACCTACTGTAAAAATTGTCATGCATTTTTTTATTACCTAGTTACTGCAAAAACGATGACTGTTGTTATGTCACGATCTACATCATGTAGGCTAAAGCTACAGTAACAAATATGTTTGAATCTTAATACTAGAATGAAATATCTTTAATTTCACGCATTAAGTATAAATAACGTAACAAATTTGGCGGAGATATAGGCCTATGCATGCAAAGTCGGTTCATTTATGCTGGCCCACCCTGTACATACCCACAGTGACGTATACTCTTACACTTGCACATATATATGCATATATCCTTATACGTATACTTGTGTGTCGATATAAATACATACATTAATACATATTATATATAGTTGGAAGGATAGTTTTCCCTCAATACTCTTTAGTCGTGTATACACGCTCTAAACCACTATGCGGTTTAGGAAGATCTGATGACAATCTATAGGCCTACCTCTGTATATCTGTATAAAAAGTGTGTGCATATATATATATAATGATTTCACCCGTCTATATGTATTTCTATTGATGGCAGAGAAGATGGTAATATATAGTATTATTTGCGGGCAAACGTGTACAGAAGTCAGTATAATATACAGCCAACACTGGGGCTATAATATTGACTGCGGGGAGATGTGTATACTATGTCGTGCATTGTCTCCGGTCGATGTAACTGTATACGCCGACACGCAATCGGTCCCAAAGGACAGCCATGTGATGGGCCTCCACACTCAAACAGGTCACCCGACTCACGTAATTACATGCATATATTGAATGTCTGTATATATTTAATGTATATGTATACAATATATTGAATGTGTATATACATATATGCTTAGTGAATATGTAAGATAGAAGAGTGCAGAATGGCTTATCCTGGACGTATATTGTGTAGATGTATTATATGTATTGAGCGTATCGGAAGTAAGGAAATTGGCCGAGTCCAATGTTGCGACATACAGTCTCCATGCAGTCTGTAATCCGGTCTGTATGGACGCGATTGTCTGTCTCTATCTGTCATTATGTCTGTGTCCATCTGTTGTGCTTTTTATCATTATTATTACGAAACTTTCTAGCGCCCACATGTAAAATCACACATAGCCTATACCGAATGGAATCAAGGAGAGAAGGATACATGGAATGAATGGAGAAAGCAACGAGTCATAGAGATTACTACCCGTATAATAGGTCCAGAGAAGACGGAAGAATGGGAGAAGCTGGAATCTCGCTGGCGGATGATCCGGCTGAAGCCAATTTCAGCTCCAAGAAATGTGTATTTTTGCTGAGATTTAAGCCGTTTTCCTCGCAAAATCTTTTGTACCCGGGGATAATATTTGCGTCTAAGTCTACTTCTTTTGTGCTTATTGAGTCAACAGCGTGGATCTTTTATTGGTTTCTGATTATTTCATTCTCGTCTGCGATCGACACCGCGTGGTCGCCGCCATGACCGTTGGATCAACTAACAAGAAGTGGTCGGAGATTTGCACGTTTACAATATACTTCACTCATCAGTCGACAGATTTGCACTGTCGATAATATTCCAGCAAATTGCCATCGGAGGCCTTTTAAAGAACCTCGAGGTTCCAATGTTGCCCAGATACTCCTGATAACAAACATTGTATACTTCGACCTTATTGTTTTCAATTCAATTTATTGTTCCCAACAACATCATAACAGTGTAACAGTACTTAGTACATGTCAAGACGTTCTAAAATAAAAATAAAAATAAGTTGTAGTTAAAACATTATAATCAGCATGACATTGAACATGAAGTAGCCTAGTATGCACTAGTGTTCCTCAGTGTTTCTTCGCGTGCATTACTCTTCGGCTACCAACAGGCTTGCTGTTCCTGGAACTGCATATCATATGAAGCGCGAGCGTAAGAAGCGCTCATACTATAGTTGCTCATATACCGATGACACGCATCTCTGTATACAGTCATGTGGTCACCCGTCAACCGTGGCTCATCAGGGACGGAGTATAAACTGGCACTGGGTGTGGAAGGGACGGCTGACTGGATGAGGTCTAACCGACGGCTGTTGAATAGGGTGGGGCAAAAAGTAACGAAAATTCGAATTCAGTTTCCGGAAAAACCTAAATCAGAGGTCTATGTTAAATGCAATATTGTACCAAAAATGGATTTCTCATATATATCACCGTTTTCTAGCAACTTTGTCTGAAACACAAGCCCAAAAACGTAATATCTTGAAAAATGAGAGCTGGTGTTACATCAACCGGTTTAATGGCTATGACTTTTAAATTTAGAACCCAAAGTTAGAGTTACAAATAACAATGAGTAAAAAAATGAAAAAAACATCCGGCACAGATGTAGCGTAAGTGTTTTAACTTAGTTCAGAAAATCAGCTTTAGTTTCTATAGTTGGCAAGTCCAATCTTGATATCTTCATTTGCATGGCATCACCGTGGCGTGAGTCATGTCCGTAACTCGGCCACAGACTGCAGAAATGTCTTTGATATTTCTCTCCACATCTTCCTAATGACACGGATAGTGAGGTAGAACTACTCGTTCATTGCTGCCAACAGCTTTCGACTTGATGTCTTGCAGGTGTGGAGTTGCGTCGAAGTCGCATTTTTCCCAGTCAGCCATATTTATATACGAATCAGATGTAAATTAACTGTAATAGTTTTCTTGTCAAAGCAACGAATTGTATCACTGGAGTGAGTATTTCTAGCCATTAGATTTTTCTTACATGAAAATTTCCCTATTATAGGCCCTATTCATCTTCGTCGCCAACAGCTGCCAACAAGATATTCTCAGGATGGCAAAGTAGCTGTTGTTCTGAAGTAGGCCTATACTGGAGTGATGACAGCTTAATCAATTTTGTCAAGTTTCTGGTACAATTATAGCATGAAGAAGAAGTTCTTTGCTCCATCCTGGCACGACAGATGAAGTTTTATATTAAGCCATGATGGTGCATAGAAATTCAGAATGAATTTTATAAAGCGTTGCAGATTATAGGAACGACATTGTTGGCAAGCATACAACCTAAGCAATCGGTTGGCTTTAGTTAGCCATCTGGCATAACTGAGTGCACCTGGTTGAGCGGTCTGCAAGTAGGAGATGTGATTCTCACTAGCATTGTAGCCACATTGAATCAGCACACATATTTTAAGCAAGTAGGCCTACAACTGATCTTTACTTAGGTCATTCATCATCGTATCTTCAAGTTCAGCAACACAACCTGAAACAGGAGAAAATTCAATGATTGGTTTCTGTTGTGAGTCAAATTCCAACATGTCTTATATCTGTCCTTCTGCAGTTCTTGGACCAGTGGTCTTCCCACAACGACTTCCATTAGCTTCTTCTGAATCAATTCGTTAGCATGCATTACACAAATTAACCACTGAAGAGGTCTTCTGAGATGAAGTTCAATGTTTCGGATTACTCCATTGTTTCAACCGGTATTCAGCTGTTCCATCACAAACGGGTGCTCGTAACGTTATTTCTGATCTACTATCTCTAATCACGGACAAAATTTCTCTTCAAATATCTGCAGGCTTTCCTGATGCAGCAACAAGATGTTCAACATAACTTCGGCTATGGATACATCCCAGAACACAGTGTTCTTCTTTGATTTTTCGATGACTGTGCCCTGCAGGGCCAGCAAAATGTGTAACTGTGTGTGTATTGTCTAATGTGTGTATTAAATTATTAATGTAATTGTGTATGTATGTATGTATGTGTGTATGTATGTATGTATGAATGTATGTATGTATGTATGTATGTATGTATGTATGTATGAGCACTTGTTTTAGCGCCAGTTCAAGATTTCTACTCAGAGGCGCTCCCGACTACAGCGCGGACACTGAATCTGAGTTTCACGCCGAAGCGCATGAGCAATAATATTGTGAGTGAAGGACTTGCCCAGGGTCCCTACGCGACGGCTTGAGGTGGATTTGAACCCGCAACCCTCGGGCTGCAAGGCACCGAACATACCCCTACACCACTGCGCCCCACAATATAATATAGTGTAATATATTATAGTAGCAATTAATGAGTTTCCATGACCCCATTGTAATAATCTTAATAAATGTGTATTAATTTCTACCGAAATATGTTACGTCACACATCTTTTAAAGTTGCGACCCCTAGACATGATACAAAATATGAAAATGAATTATTTCATTAACCAGTAGATGAGGGAGCTTCTATTTATTATTGTCTGGTTGAGGCAACTGCGATTTGCCCCACCCTACTGTTGAACCCTGATAATACAGATTTCTTATGGTGTGCGACTCTCAGACGTTGTGCTCAGCTCGACACCGATCCTTGACCGTCTGAGATAGGGCCTTAGACTAATCGACTTGTAGTCGAGCTTGAGTCTGATAATTTTTTATGTTTATAACGTGGTCGGACGGTTGGTCGGTGTTTCCGTCAGCTCCTGATGAGAAGGATCTCACCATGCAGGAGCTGGGTTCAGTCCAGGCCGTACATGGTCGCCAAAGCTGCGGTCGTCTGCTTCGTCATAATATATATACGCAAGTCGACCGCTGCAACAGTCTGTTGGCAGGGGCGCCAAAATATCTCATCGACACGATTTGGCGAACGTGCCTTCTCAGACTCCCTTCTATTGATTCCTTCAAGGCTAAACTAAAGACTTGACTGTCCACCTAGGACTACTCCGCTCGATGTAATAGTTTTCTGTAGGCGCCCTTGTAGCGGCATGGATATATTAATTAACAAATTTATGCATAAAAAGCGGCGAAATGAAACGAAAGCTGGATAGAATGAGTGAATAGATCGACTAATTAGGATGGTTTGAAACTTGGTATCAATCGGTGTTTCTGATGCGCCCATTTATAATGACTAAGCAATCGATGCACTTGCGCGTGTATAGGCCTACTATATAGGATTAGTCACGGAAAGTCTCGAACTCGTTCACTGTGCATTGCGAGCCAAGAGCTCGAACCATTGGGGATCAGTGGGTGCAGAGGCCTACAACAGGATGGAAGAAAGTGTTAAATGGATTGAATGAGGAAAACAACGAAGAAGGACGACTGGAAAAGGGTTCAATGAGTGCAGAGTTTATGCAGACTGGAAGGAATAAAGAACAGAATGAGCTGAATAGATAGATAGATAGATAGATGGATGGATGGATGGATGGATGGATGGATGGATGGATGGATGGATGGATGGATGGATGGATGGATGGATGGATGGATGGATGGATGGATGGATGGATGGATAGATAGATAGATAGATAGATAGATAGATAGATAGATAGATAGATAGATAGATAGATAGATAGATAGATAGATAGATAGATTGGTATAGACAGAGATAAATAGAGTGGATGAAATTAAGTCTGTTGCTTGGGATAGGGAAAGACGAGGTGTGTTACAACCAGACAGATAGATAGATAGATAGATAGATAGATAGATAGATAAATAGATAGATAGATAGATAGATAGATAGATAGATAGATAGATAGATAGATAGATAGATAGATAGATAGATAGATAGATAGATAGATATAGATTGGTATAGACAGAGATAAATAGAGTGGATGAAATTAAGTCTGTTGCTTGGGATAGGGAAAGACGAGGTGTGTTACAACCAGTGGACCAGAACGCGTCCCATCAGCGAGCGAGACAATAAACGATGATTATTGGAAACAGATCGGACGAGGGGTCGTTCATAAATCACGCCAGTAATTGCTTCATGTAATACTCCTCCAGGGCTAGGAAACAAACACAAGGATACCAATTGGCATGCATACATGAACGCACTTAAGCAAACAATGATGTATAGACACGCATATGCAAACACACAGAGAGGGGTTTTTAAACGGCGCTATACTAATGTTGCAAACAAAAATAAACACATGCATACATACATACATGCACACATTAATAGATACATAAAAATAGATACATATAAAATACACGAATATCTACAATATAATATGAATGCATAGACAACGTATACACTGATAAACAAAACGATGACAGTCATATGGACATGGTGTGAAGCCATTTGGGCAGAGGCAAGGTCTGCATGGGGACTATCATTACACTAGCGTGCTTTGTCCCCATTCATGACCTTCCTATAACGTGTACACTGTAAGCGTCAATAGACCTCGGCAAATACGCTGCATCTTATAGGTCTAAAAGAGTATAATAGATTAATAGGCCTATACACATTGATGACAAAATCATTCATTCAACTAAACACTTGTGTAATGCATTTATAAATGCTCTGCATAATTCCCTAATCTCAACCGTTCAGTAAAAGGGTTTATTTTCAATAAAAAAACGCTGTAATGGAATATTTCAAATTTCTCAATCCGTCGACGTCCATGCTATTGCATTCTGTCAAATACTATAGCATCAGTCCTAACTTAAAATCCTGCGTGTGTCCTTAAAATTATATATGTTATATCCAACTACACTTGTATCTACATGTATATATATACATTTTTGCATGCATGCATTATGTATGCCCGCATCTATGTGCGTACACAATGCATTCATGCATGCATTCATGTATGCATTTATATAAGTATGTACGCATGCATATTATGTATTTATGCAATCCATGAACATTTGTAAAGCGCCTTTGATACGACCCCTCAAAAGCACTGAATACAAATGCACTATACAATCATACTCGTTACATTCATACGTTTAGATATCAAATATCGCTATTATATATATATATATATATATATACTTTATATATACACTATATAAGATGTATATTGGATGAAGATATCATATATCGATATATACACAGTATGCATATATATATATATATATATATATATATTAAATATATATATACTACCTAGGATATATATTGGATGAAGTTTTAATCTACATCTTATTATTTGTCATTCGGTAGCTATAACATTTATACGCGGTCGACGGCGGCCATGGAGAGCGAGGTCTTCCCGGGGCTTCATATCGGAGGAGATGCTCCCCCGCCCGCCCGTCTGCTCCTCCTCCTCCTCCGCCAACCACTGTGTCTCCTCATCCTCATCCTCATCCTCTTCCTTCCCAGCCTCCGCATCCGCAGCAACAGCAGCAGCAGCATCGGTCGGAGCCGACAAAGATGCGTCATTAATCTCTGCCGCTGTCAAACAATCGATACTTTATCTGGCGCAATTTTGTCCGGCAATGTCCAGCCATTGTCCTCGTCGTCTGAAAATGGCGATTGTGGTCATATATCACGTCATCCGACCAGACTATCACATGCATGTATACACATACACGCATATATACAATCTCACATACTATATATACATATATGTATACATATAATATGTACATATGTATGTATATATATATACATCTCTATGTATACAAGCATATCTTTATACTAGGACAAATATATATGTATATCTATAGACAAATATATAATACATAATGTGGTTCATAATGTCCAAATGCAATACTAAGCATGAAATTCTACCGAACAACCACATGATGAAAACATTTGACGAACAATTACCATAAAATATATATACTGATTGAAAGTAAATGGACTAAGATAGTATTAAACCAATTTAGTGCAGTATGAGACGTCCCAAACCACTGCTGGAGATGATGTAAGAAAATAATGGTCCACAGTATCGAAAGCAGCAGACAAGTCAAGAAGAACAAGTTAGTCTTGCCACCTTAGTCTTATCTATGTCACTATACGAAGAGCATGAGGAGCGGCTTCAGTTCTATGAAACTTTGGCATAGGCCTACGGACTTAAATGGGGAGATTAGCGAGCTGGCAGATAGATGGGTTTGCATACGATTCATAGCCACGCGTGCGTATGTGTCTACTGCTAACAAATGATTACACTGCATGGCAAGCTGAAAAGTGTCTGTAACCTGTATGCATACAGGTCACAACAAAAAGTACATCTATTTCAGTGAAATGTTCGCATTTGCTTTGTGAGATCCGCGATCAGAGAGGCAGGCAGGGTAGCAGGGAGGGAGGCATGCAAGCAGAAAGGCAGATAAGGAGGCAGACAGGAGGGCAGGGTGGGAGGGAGGGAGGCAGTCAGGGTGGGCAAGGAAGGAACCGAAGGATGCTGGCAGACAGAGAGGCAGGGAGGCAGGGAGGAGGTAGATAGTCAGGGAGGGAGAGAGGGAGAGAGGGAGGAGGCAGGCAGGGACGCAGATAGGCAGGGAGGCAGAGAGGAAGGCACGGAAGCAGAGAGAGGCATGTAAGCAGAGAGGCAGGTAGTGAAGCAGGCAGGGAGGCAGAGTCACAGAGATGCGGGGATACAGAGTCCTGAAGCTTGGATTGGAGATGAATATGCATAATATAATACTTCGCGTCGAACCACCACCAGTAATTTTCAGCTTTGATTTACATAGCTGTCACTGAGCTGTCTGAACTACAGTCTCGCGATCGAAGTATGCCAAGACATCACTCTTTAGATTCGCTACTTTAGACATTGGTATTGTACTCGCAAAGTTCCAACAGCAACATCCAGTTTACGATTACATGACGTTTCAAAATACGACGTTCGTCACCGTTAAAGCATCATATGACGTCACCAGTGCACTGACATCGACAATTATTCCAACACCACGTACGAGTTATAGGCTGAACTGGGTCATTGTGGCGAGCTTAGTCTCTTCTATGTCTCTATTTACGAGAAATTATATGAGATCACTGGGTCAGGAAGTGTATTGATAGTAATTAGTGATTATAGTGTAGTTAAAGTGTTTTGTGCAAAATGCTCTATTATATTAAATGGTGTAGTTAAGGTGGAATGAGAATGTCTGGAGTATTTTGGTGTATCACCTGGGAAAGAGGGAGGAGTGTGGCGGAAAGGAATGTAGCGCTACATGAGTTGTTGTTGGACTGTTGGGGTAGTCAGGCGTAAATCTCGTAAATTCTCTATAAAGTGTAAGGGACCAATTATATGAAATAGGCCTACTTTACCACAAAGCGTCAAAGAGACCCCTAACATTAACCCATTTAAAATGAACCTACGCAAATGGCTAATTAACACTAACAACTGAAATGGAAATTTCAGTTGTTAGCAACCAGTCAAAGACAATAAAAACTTTATACCTATAGTCCTCTATGCTAGTTGTTCAATGACTAAGTCCATTCGTCATTTTAACATGATGCATGGTCATCTGCGGTTTCTGCGCCATGAGTAAAGCTAAAACACCTATTATTTCTCGAAACTCTATACTATGACATTGTACCTTATTGCGATGGGCCAATCAGATTATCAGAGTTGTCTTTCTCAATAAACGAATATAATTATTATTATTATTATTATTATTATTATTATTATTATTATTATTAACCTCCTATACCATCCATAACCTCTCCTTTGGCATCGTTTGATGGGTCTAGTTGTGTTCCTATTTCTTTGCTGTGAAGATATGCTATCTATAACTAAACTGAATCGACTGTTATTACTGTAGGATATATGGCTTAAGTTTTCACTTTGTGCATAACCATAAAAATAACACAAGAGGTAATTGGGGGCCCTGGTTAGCGGGATTTCCACCCTTTTGGGTCTCCCTTTGTGTTCTGTAGTGTACGAGTTTATTACCTTCAAATCTATAATAGCCACAGGCTAACCTACTGTTCAAGTATAACTGTTATTTGTAATTTTCTTGTAAACAATAACGAGATTATTATGATTAACATAATAATAATCTTTCCGTAAGATTTTGCAATGGTGATAATCATAAATTCTTGCACATTTGAATACCTTTGCAAACTTAAATACTTAAGTTACGCTGTTAAATTAATACTTCAGCATTGGTGATACTTGTAACTCTGTCAATTATGTTTTTTGTTTTGTTTTTGCGTCTGTGTGCTTGTTACAAACGGACCAATAAAGAAGAAACAAACAATTTGCCTCAGTATTTCTCTATGTAGCTCTAGTAGTAGTTTCAGTTTAACGACACTGTGTGATAACAAAGATCATTAGCGTCGCCCTCCTCCTTTATCCAGGCTTGGGACTGGCACTGACAGAGTGCAATTAGTGGCGGAGTTCTATGTATCTCTCAGTCCTCTATTTCCTTTTATGTCTGTTCTCTCTCTTCGCCTTTCCTTCTGTCTTACTCTCCTCTGCCCACTTGTCACGTGTTCATCTGTTGGCGTCTTTTACCTGTCTTTCCTACGCCTCTGACATCCAGCTCCATTCCTCGTCTCAGTATTGCTCTCTGTCTGTCTGTCTCTGTCTCTGTGTTTGTCTGTATGTCTGTCTGTATGTATGTATGTATGTATGTATGTATGTATGTATGTATGCATGTATGTATGTATGAATGTATGCATGTCTGTCTGTCTGTCTGTCTGTCTATCTGTCTGTCTGTCTCATTCTTTTACTCTAATTACCTTGCATTCAGGTTCTCTGATCTCGACTGTTTCAGTTCAAATGACCGCAGCTTTATTTAGACGTGGTGATTGATTGATTAATTCATTTCCCATTGCAATGACATAATTAGGTTAATCTTAGATTAGACTAGAAATAGATTAGAAATGGATAAGAACATATTAGATTATACTGGACTAGATTGGACTAGTTCAGAATAGATAAGAATAGAATAGATCAAATCATATCAGATTAAATTATGCTGGATTACATTACATACCATTTCCTTTTTCTTTCCATCTCTCTCTGTGCTTCTATCCCGTTAAGTCACTCTCTGTCTCTGTCTGTCTGTCTCTGTCTGTCTCTGTCTGTCTCTGTCTGTCTCTGTCTGTCTCTGTCTGTCTCTGTCTGTCTGTCTGTCTATCTGTCTGTCTGTCTGTCTGTCTGTCTCTCTCTCTCTTTCTCTATCTCTCTCTCCCTCACTGCTTATAGAAGTCTCTCTCTGTCTTCGCGCGCACCAACATCGACTGCTCTTCATTTCCTTCAACGACCATTCGCGCCGGCCCCACAATGCCTTTCGGTTTTCCTAATTACTCCGGTGCGATGATAGTGATGCCTCTGCCTCTGCCTCTGCGGAGTGCTGTAGGGAGTGCGGCGGAGTGCAAAGACCTGCTTAAGACGGCGGCTGCGGCGGAGGAGCAGAGCTCGTGACGTGCCTGGTCTTGGAAATAATCGAATTGCAGACGAGTTAGACGCCATCCATCCTACGTCCCATTACCCGCGATCATCTGTCTCCTGCGACCCTCCACAAGTATTAGCCCTTTGATCTTGCCGCTTCGAAATGGCGCACTTGTCCCTGTTGGCGCGAAGGCGACTCTCTACGAAGGCGACTTTCATCCGTCGCTCCGATCAACCAACATGAAAATGCCGACGAACGAAGATAGAGTCATAGGACTTTGATTGTCTATATATATGGGGTTCAGCGGTGATGACTTCCTATTGAAAATTGGCTTCAGCGTACCGTATTATCAAGTATTATACTGTTGATTATGTATGCGTGCGTGTATCCATGCGTATGTATGCATGTATCTATATATGTAGGCATGCATATACAGAATGCTCGTTTGTATTTATGAATGCATGTATGTGTGCGTGCATGCATGAATGTATGCACTTTCGTACGTACATATGTATGCATGCATGCACGCATGTAAACACGAATGCATGTAGGCTTGTATGGATGCATGAACATGTTGTATACGTATGTAAGTGTGTGTACATAGCATGGCGATACTGTATAATTATGTGACTATGCACGCCAGGACGCAATCATTCCAAACCCAGAACGATGCATCTATTGGTCAGATGTGGAGGTCAATGAGACCGGAAGGATGCTGAGGAGATGAAACATTCCCATAAAGATGAGACTGAATGCCTAACTTATACGACATCACAGAAGCAGAGGGCGGACAGAAGCAGGCATCGAATCCCAGAACCTTGGAGGATGGGAGAATTAGATAGACCCGGGTGCAAGCACTGATCTGCCTCGGGACTCGAAAGGACTTAGGGAATCCGGTGAGCGAGTGCAGTATTTGTGTATATGAGAAGGGTAAGCCAATACGAGAGATAATTTGGCTGGCCAGTGTGGATTACATTTTAACTTTGATACATGTTTTAAACTGGATTCTCTGCTCAGTACGAAGCAAATACAATAATTGCAGTATTTGAGTGATATGTTGAAAATTTGGTCGTAATCGTAGATTTATATAGCGCCTCTTAAGAGAGAGAGACAGAGAGACAGAGACAGAGACAGAGACAGAGACAGAGACAGAGACAGAGATTCATCAGATGCGAAAACCCTGAGCTCCTATGCCATGTTGATAATGAATTCCTCTTCATTGCAGTGCTATAAAAGTCTGAATCAGCGCAGAGGACAATTCCCATCGTCATCCTACAAAGGTCATGCATGGCTTAACGACATTGACAGCTGCAGCTCACAAGAAGCGGAGCGTGAGAATACTTGCAACTCTCATAAACAGGCCTATTCCTATATATTTGATAAAACAGCCGAGAAACGGCGGAATATTTCTATGTCTTTAAATACATCACAAATTCATTAAAACGCTGACTCTAGGAGCCATTACAAGGACTGTCTTATGACGAGACCAAGTTAGGCCTAGAGAAGAAGGTCCTCGACACTTAGTAAGTTAGACCTATAATAGAAGAAGGTCATCGAGACTTAGTAAGACCTAAAATAGAAGGAGGTCATCGAGACATAGTTAGACCTGTAATAGAAGGAGGTCATCGAGACTTAGTTAGACCTATGATAGAAGGAGGTCATCGAGACTTAGTTAGACTTATAATAGAAGGAGGTCATCGAGACTTAGTTAGACCTATGATAGAAGGAGGTCATCGAGACTTAGTTAGACCTATAATAGAAGAAGGTCATCGAGACTTAGTAAGACCTAAAATAGAAGGAGGTCATCGAGACATAGTTAGACCTGTAATAGAAGGAGGTCATCGAGACTTAGTTAGACCTATGATAGAAAGAGGTCATCGAGACTTAGTTAGACCTATAATAGAAGGAGGTCATCGAGACTTAATAAAAACTATAACAGAAGGAGGTCATCGAGACTTAGTTAGACTATGATAGAAGGAGGTCATCTAGTCTTAGTAAGACCTATAATAGAAGGAGACTTAGTTAGACCTATAATAGAAGGAGGTCATCGAGACTTAGTAGGACCTATAATAGAAGGAGGTCATCGAGACTTAGTAAGACCTGTAATAGAAGGAGACTTAGTTAGACCCATAATAGAAGGAGGTCATCGAGACTTAGTAAGACCTATAATAGAAGGAGGTCATCAAGACTTAGTAAGCCCTATAATAGAAGGAGGTCATCGAGACTTAATAAGAACTATAACAGAAGGAGGTCATCAAGACTTAGTTAGACCTATAATAGAAGGAGGTCATCGAGACTTAGTTAGACCTATAATAGAAGGAGGTCATCGAGACTTAGTAAGACCTATAATAGAAGGAGACTTAGTTAGACCCATAATAGAAGGAGGTCATCGAGACTTAGTAAGACCTATAATAGAAGGAGGTCATCAAGACTTAGTTAGACCTATAATAGAAGGAGGTCATCGAGACTTAATAAGAGCTATAATAGAAGGAGGTCATCGAGACTTAGTTAGACCTATAATAGAAGGAGGTCATCGAGACTTAGTTAGACTTATAATAGAAGGAGGTCATCGAGACTTAGTATGACCTGTAATAGAAGGAAGTCAACGAGACTTAGTTAGACTTATAATAGAAGGAGGTCATCGAGACTTAGTTAGACCAATAATAGAAGGAGGTCATCGAGACTTAGTTAGACCTGTAATAGAAGGAGGTTATCGAGACTTAGTTAGACCTGTAATAGAAGGAGGTCATCCAGACATAGTTAGACCTGTAATAGAAGGAAGTCATCGAGACTTAGTTAGACTTATAATATAAGGAGGTCATCGAGACTTAGTTAGACCAATAATAGAAGGAGGTCATCGAGACTTAGTTAGACCTGTAATAGAAGGAGGTTATCGAGACTTAGTTAGACCTGTAATAGAAGGAGGTAATCGAGACTTAGTTAGACCTATAATAGAAGGTCATCGAGACCAAGCTAATCCTATAGAAGAAGGTGACCTTCTACAACTGAATTAAATCTGGATCCAAATACCCCGATCGTGTTATGTCAGAATTTGTGTTGTAATGAAACGCGTTTTAGCGAAACTCCAGATATATAATATACTTTGTCCTTGCATGAACTTCTTTAATGAACTTTATACCATATGTAGACTGGCACATGTAGTGCCTTATAGAGCAGTTCTTATTAGGCGTTTTACGATGTTCAATTACATCATATTTGTATCTATACAGATAGATACACATACAATGCATTACATCACTCATATTTTAATATTTATAGACTATAATTACACTGAATATTCTATTGTATGATGTATATTCAATCATTAAGTGCATATATAGAAATATTGCACATTAGGACATACATTACATTACATTACATTGCATATATTTAGGGCCTATACAGCATACATTTGTATTCATACAATAAATACATTTTTACATTAATGCATTGCATGCATTTGTATACATTTACAACAACGAGAAATATTGCATATTACATTACATATTTATACATTGACAGCATATAGTATACACCGTGTAACACATTTTCACACTTGAAGATACAGCATACCACATCACATAGCATATTCATATATTTATACATTTCATTATACATGATTTATACATGAACAGCATATATATATATAATATATATATATGTATGTGTGTGTGTGCTGTTTATTATATATGTATATTATGTATATACCTCGTTAATAGAGTCGGATGAAAGTTGTGCGGCGCTGTGCAGGAGATGCGTAGAGATGGACGAGACATCGTGGCATTCGTAGCAGCAGCAGCAGCAGCAGAGGCAGGAGGAGGAAGAAGCACTGCAGACTGGCAGCGGTTGCTGCGGCAGACGACGACGACGACGATGACGATGATGGGGATGGCTGTGGAGCGTGGGAAATAATACGGATGCCTAGATGCGGACGAATGCAAGCGACAAAGACGTTGCTTCTGCTTCTGCTGCTGCTGCTGGTGATGGTGATGGTGATGCTGGTGGTGGTGATGATGCTGATGGTGGTGGTAGTGGTAAGGCTGGTGTGATGCTCATGCCGTGCAATCTGTCCTATAGACTGGCTACGTTTTTTTGGGATCTACCGTTTTGATACGATGACTATTCTAAAAAGTCTTCAGGTCATTTAGTTGGTCTCTTGTATTTTTTTTCGGACAGTGAAGAGAACTCTTTCGAAATCAAGTTGAAAGAGAACTTGATAATAGGGAATGGCTTCAACGTGTCTACGTTTATGTATGAGCACTTGTTATAGCGCCCCTTCAAGATTTCTACTCAGAGGCGCTCCCGACTACAGCGCGGACACTGAATCGGAGTTTCACGTCGAAGCGCATGAGCAATTGCGAGTGAAGGACTTCCCCATGCAGGGTCCATAGTATACGCGGCAGCTTGAGGTGGATTCGAACCAGCAACCCTCTGGGTGCAAGGCACCGAACATACCCCTACACCACCGCTCCCCACATGAATAATCCCCACAAATTTAATCAGAAACATGGAGCTGTTGGCAAAAAGTTTAAAGCTGTGAGTCTTGATAGCATGCAGTAAATGTCAAAGTCGTGGTAAAGTAGAGAAGTGTCGGTTTCGTTTTTCCTTGGTATTTTTTTTAAGTCGGTTCGGCTTCGGTTTCGATTTTTCCAAATATCACGATATTGGCATCGCTTTTCGATGTAATGGGCAGGGACGTAACTAGCGTTGGGCTTGGGGGCTTAAGCCCCCAAACTAAGCTGAAGCCCCCAATAATCAAGCCCCCGGCTCCACTATAGACTCGGACTACCGCACTCGCCATGTTCAAGGCTTAAAGCCCCCCCCAAACGAAAAGTCCTAGTTACGTCACTGGTAATGGGTTTTCTATGTCTTAAGTTTATATTCCGTCTCTGCTGTTGTCCAGCGTAGGCTATGTAACTTTACAGTGTACAATGTTGCTTCACTGCAACAAATTGCATGTTATAACTAAGCTACGTGTGTCATCAGTTCTTAAAATGACGTTAGCCCTCTACACTACGCATCAAAAGGAACGAAGTAACTTATTAAAATGTTATCTTTAATACTACAATACAATTATGCAGATGTCCAATATTTGCAGAACAAGTACTTAGTTTATTTGTTTCTGGAAAATACGGGTCCAAAATAGTTCCACCCTGTCAGCATTTTCATGGACGTTAGATGGGACCCATATCTGCTCTGTACGGTGACTTTACCTATGTCCATAATGCGGAAGTTGAATTTTATTGTGAACACAGTGAGATCAGCTATCTTTGTGAAGTGGAATTTGCGATAAGCTGACTATATAGAAGCGGAGAGTTTGAAGACAAACTATGCCTCCAGTCAACTTTTATCAATATTATCATTAAAGTATTTAGAAATAAAAGTTCGAGTCCAGTCGGTAGATGGTTTCTTCAACAAAACACAGATTATTTCATTTGAAAAATACGATGGGAAAGATCCCTCGGAGGCAACTGATTGAATAATGACAGGATGGTGGTACCAAGCCCAACAAAGCAGCTTTTAAGAAGGTGCCTTGGAATTGCATCTAAAGGAGGCGCTGTTTGTCAGATAGATGATAAGGCAAGCGATTAAATTTCAACCAAAGTTGCTAGTAATATACGGGAAGAAGAGTGGGTGGAGCAATCAAAAGATCACGTAGCGGAATACAAGGAAATTTACCCTGATATTGGATATCCTGTTACCATGGAAGTTAAATTAACACCAGGCAGCGCAGATGGCAGGAGGTCTAGGTTGATGCGTTTCTGCTTCACAGGTTTATAAGGGCCTCCCAAAGGGACTTCGGGCAAGATGAGTTTCTGAAATTAAGTTTGTGATATAGGCCTAGGAGGATTTGGTCTTGAAAAATAGATAATCAACAATCTGCCATTGTTCTTTGACAAACACACGACAAAAAGGAAAGAAGTGAACGACGCCAAAAGCATTCAAGTTGGCTACGTAGACGTCAAGCTTCGGCAATTTCAGAGCCCAGACTGGCAAATGACAACCTTTAGATTTAAGTGGAATGTGCTTATCAATCAGTTCAGTGAGAACAGATTGGAATTGGTAAGAGAGGGAACCTGTTAATAGGTTTGAATAAGAAGAAGGACTCCCCCACGCCCACAGCAGATGTCATTTTTAAAGTCTGGTCATCTACTTTATGCCAGAGTCCTAAGGTGATGATAGTATAATTCGCAGGCGTCTTGGTCGGACAAGAAATGGAAATGGTGAAAGCAAGGCGATCAGAAACATATGTCACCATAATCAAGACATGAAATTTAAAGCACTTATATTATACATGTGGCACGGTGGTCAAGATGTCGGCTTTTTACATCTGCGACTCTGGTTCGAGTCCCAAGCCCTTCAAATGGAATTGAAGTTGATCGTGTTGTTGAACTGTGCATAATCTCGGAGGCAATAACCATTGATAGAAGTGCCTCATTGCATCCAATCGGACTTGGTCAGTTGGAGAGATCAGGGGTGTGGCCTTTATCGTCTGTTGGCAGGGTGATGTGATGGTTAATAAAAAAGAGAGATCAGGAGTTCGTGAAAGGTAGTAGCAATAACAATAAATTGCGCAACAACATAAAGTTTGCACTTAGAACGGAATGTCTGGACACAGCAGACAAAAATACTATCATAACAATAACTACAATAATAATAGTAATAATGATACTTATAGTAATAATAGTAAGCCTTGTAGTGGTGGTGGTGGTGGTGGTGGTGGTGGTGGTGGTGGTGGTGGTGGTGGTGGTGGTGGTGGTGGTGGTGGTGGTGGTGGTGGTGGTGGTGGTGGTGGTGGTGGTGGTGGTGGTGGTGGTAATAGTAGTAGTAGTAATAGTAGTGGTAGTAGTAGCAGCAGCAATATTGTATTGTAAAACATTTAAAACATTTTTAAAGCGCCTCTAGAGCGGGTGAACCGTTCAAAGGCTCTCCCAGTGCGCCAGGCCACAAGAGAAGAAATAGGTTTTGAGAGAGCATAGGAGAAGGAGGGGTCACCAGCTAGTATTTGAAAGCGAGTAGAATCAATAGATGGAGACAGCGCATTCCAAAGAGAGGGACCAATTAATGTAAAGGACCGGGACTGAGCCATAGCTGTTCTAACATGAGGAACTATAGAAGATCAACTCTGATCAAGCAGTAGTAAAAGTTATAGTAATGGTAGTAGTGATAGTAGTGATAGTTGTAGCGTTAAGTACTAGCAGTAGCAATAGTTGTAGCAATAGTAGCATCAGTAATAGTAGTACGCCCACAATAGTAATAGTAATAATAATCCTTAATAAAATAATTAATAAATATAATTATAATAACAGTAAACTCTTCTGGCCATTTAACGCAGAGAAACTCTTCTGAGTAACGAAGATATTCTTCTGTCTTTAGAAAAGGCTAAAACCGTATCCTCTGTCTTTATTGATGTACTCGTCGCCGTATACAATACATTGATAGAGGCAGCGAATGATGCTGCAGCTGCCTTGGCCGATGCCGCTGCTTTTGGTGCTCGCCGGGTGGCTTAGTGTGGGAGACGAGGGTGATAGGGATAAAAGGGAGCGACGACGGCGACAACAAACAGGAAGAGGAAGACGAGGAGGAAGCAGAGGATGCACGTTGATTTCCCCTGGGAAACGGACATCCCGCACGACGACGACGACCACATTCATGCACACAATTTAAAGCTGTGTCTGGAAACAGGAGACACTAATGTTCGCGTAGATTACTGTGTTTACAACGGTTTCTCGCGCACTGAACAGTCGCTCCTCTGAGGCAGTCTTCCTCAGAAAGAGAAGCCTTCTCTTCTGAACGGGACAAGAAAGTCTTCAACTCACATTAAATTACATCTGTAACATCTGATACACAGGCCTAGGCATGTTTAAGTGCTCTAAAGACGCTATATAAAATGCTTTTGGAACCAATTCATACATACGTAAGGATCCTGAGTGGCCGAGTGGGTTGGTGCCCGCTCGCCGCGCCGGCGCCCCGGGTTCGCTTCCCGGTCGGGTCGGTTTATCAGAGATTAATTTCTCGGATCTTTACTGCGGGTGGCTCGGTCGCATTATAAACGTGGAGTACAATACAACACACAACACAATATACTGGGACGCGGTGGTTTGGGGGTATGTTCGGTGCCTTGCAGCTGGAGGGTTGCGGGTTCGAATCCACCTCAAAGCCGTCGCGTAGTGACCCTGGGCAAGTCCTTCACTCGCAATTGCTCATGCGCTTCGGCGTGAAACTTTGACTACAGCAGTAGTCGGGAGCGCCTCTGAATGGGAAATCTGGTAGAGGCGCTATAACAAGTGTTCAAATACAATACAATACAATACGTAGACCTATAGCCTATAGTATAATTATATTCTATATTCTAAGACATGCATAGGACCAACGTAAATGCATAGGCTACACGCATATTTGACAAAAAGTGGCGTTTGGATACAGCAGATAATCATCGAGTCAGAACGGTATTACACACAATTTTCTGGTAGGCCTAATAAAGCACATAAATTATATATAATAATATTTATTCTTTAACGAAGAGCCTGACAAACGCACTGCGCTGTACATGTACATGTTATGACGATTAAACAATTATTAACAAGAACACAAATTACAGAAGACATATTAAATCAACAAAGTTGCAGCCATGCATGCAAAGCGCAAGCTCATTGTACTTTATAGGCCTATTTGTGGTCTACACTGCTAAGAGTAATGACTACAAGGAGCGGAAACTGATATACCCAGAATAATTAGAGATATTAATATTGAAGCATGAATCTTAGTATCTGGTTGTGCTTAAATTCAGGACCATGACTGACCACGATGTGAATCTCATTAGACCTAACGCTAAGCATCGAAACATCAGACACTAATGCAGCACAGGGTTTATAAGCAAGCTGTCTAACATGTCTTACAACTAGGCAACATTGCGATCTATTTATAAGAAATTAGGTAAAACATCAGTGATTCAATGTGCTTTGTTACAAGTAAATCATGGCGTTAGCGAAACAGAGTGGCGTGGAAGCATCCTTCTGCGAGAGAAAGGTTAACGATGAATGTGATGATTGGACTCAAGACATCGCAGCATTATAATTGTAGAAGAGCTGTAAGACAATGTTTGAGCAAAGCTGCTTCTCCAGGAGATGAGAAACGAGATTATGAATCTCAGTCGTCGATAAGACTATATATATATATATATATATATATATATATATATATAGCTGAGAACTTGGACAACCTCTCTGACTCGACGCAGCGCTCGTGGATACGAGCGCTGCGTAATTTAATGTGATACACCCTTCTGGCGGATCTCGTCTTTCATGGCCAGGTTCTTCTTGAATAGTGCCCTGCGCTTGGCTTTCGAGTGGCGCTTTAAAAGTTTGAGGTGTATGATTACGATTGCGGTTACCTATGGAAGAGATTTAAGGCTTGATAGAGGAAGTAACGTTGGGAAACTTATGTAGTATACAGTCGAGATCTTGTCAGTTGAAGGGGAATCTCTCCGCAAGGTATATCCGGGCGTGACGGGGACCAAACAGCGGTGCCGAGCTTTTTAACAGAAGAGGCGCGGGCCTCCTTTCGACTGTGCCTGTTAAACTCGTTCTTTTGTCGAGAAGGGCACCACAGTGCGGCCCTTCTGGTGGGTCTCATCTTTCATGGCCATGTTCTCTTTGACTTCATCCACGACGATCGAACTTGTACTCGTTATTAACCTCGTTGTCATCGAGGGTTTTCGGAATGTGGCTGTGGACGGTATTGAGTTTGCTACAGGTAACAAGCCAGCACGCGGAGGTTTTCTAATCTATAATAGTCTGTTGTAAACTAATGCTTTCTCTAGTGCCGTTATCATATTGCACAAAGCATGAGTCGATTTTCGCTTCAAACCGTAGTCAAAGTCAAAGTTCACAGAGATGCCAGGTGGCCTAAGTCCGAGAGGGTTTGGACTTTGGAGCAGCGACCCAGAAAATCCGAATGCCGAACCCAGTTTGTGCATTCTGTCAGTTGTTTATAATGTCATTCACAACTAAACTTGAAACTGTTTCAGCTTGCATATATATATCCAACGTAGCTTGACTTTTGGTTGGTGGGACTTACATGGCTTCTCTGTGAACTATGACTTTGACAACACCGTCACTACGGTTTCTCGAGAAGTAAGTAAGTAAGTAAGTAGGCCTAAGTGTATTCTTTATTATAGCAATTGCTACCCGCATTTTGATTTACAAAACAGTCACTTTTGTGGTTTATGGAAACCTAGCATACCACAAAAGTCGAAATAAACCAACTATCCCTGTCGTTAAACCACATCGTAATCATCCACATTATGAATGTTTTCAGAGCCAAACTGTCAGCATGCGGTTTTACTCGATCGTGGGCTCCAAAAGTCAAGAAATACTCGATCAGTGTACCGGGTATCCTCTGATCCAGTGGCGACTATCAATGGTGGGGTTTGGAGAACGATCTCCATCGAACTTCAAAACTGGGGGATTTACGTACGTTTTGGACATAAACTTGTGTTATTGATTTCCGAAAATATTTATAAATCGGCCAGAGTGGGGGGGTTCTCCCAATCCAGGTGGTGGGTTGGACGCCACAGCTCTGATCAAGTGCAATATTTAGTCCAATTAACATGGATTTGCGCAAGGAGAAGATCTGTAGTTCGGCTAATTTTGGTGCAGTGTTTTTATATGAACTATGACATAGAGCTTTATAGTGAATTTGTCTGCTCGATAAGCCCGATGATGTGAATTCAACTATAATTGGTAGGCCTATGATACCGTACGTTAATACTTTAGAGGTTTTGTTTTGAGAACTAATACAAAAATAGTTACGAAAGCTCTTCTGCAGGATATAGTTTTCCGCTGTGCATCGCATCACGTCCTCTCCAAGGCTCTCATTAAATGCAAGGTAAGTTTCTACTGTAGTGGTGGCCGTTTTCTTGCTAGTCGAGAGTGGCACTCTTGCCCAGTGACCGGCCACGCTTGCCCCGGTCTCCCCTAAATTACTCTAAAACCGTTAAAACTGTAACATATAAGTTTCGTATTCTGTAATTAGGTATTGGGAAAGCGAACGAGAGACAACGCAGGCTTCTTTTTCGAATCAATCATCAGCTATAGGCGTTTTCAGCAATCTACATAGGCCTAATATTGTTTACCCTAAGTCTACAGTTTGCAGACATGCATTATGCCAATTCGAGTATCCCACAGTAAAGGAATAGATGAAATCGATCCCACGTTGCTTACCCTCTCTAGTAAGCCTATTACTAGCTAAAAATATCAACTGCTCTTTTTACACTGGTTGCTTCCCTCAAGCCATAAACACTGCCAAGGTATAGTTCCTATCTTTAAAACAGGCGAAAAGGAGATGTAGCCAACTGCAGGCTCATAACTGTCCTTCCTTTCTTCTTCAAATACTTGGCAAGTTTGAAAAGTTAATGCATATAAGACAACGAATTCTTTGAAAAGCCGAATTTATTACTCCCTTCTCAACATGGTTTCCAGTCAGGCCATTCTTCCTACGTACGTGCTACTACTTAGCATGCAAGATAAAATTTCTGAAGCAATAGAAAAAAACGAACATGCCCTTGGAGTCTTGTTCAATTTAGCAATGGCATTCGATACCGTAAATCATAATATTTTACTAAAAAAATTATGTCACCACGGTATCAGAGGTACTCAGCTAGATTGGTTCATCAGTTGCTTTGATAATCGCTCCCAGCTGGTTTCTTGCAATGGTAGGCCTGTTGGCCTACAGCATTGCGCGCAATCAACTTTGGAGTTCCACAAGGATCTATCCTATAGTATAGGCCCTCTGCTCTTCCTACTATGCATCAACGACCTCTCTAACGCCTATCCCCTCGTGTAATTCATTCTGTTCGCAGATGATACTAATAATAGAGGAACGTGCCTGTGCATTTTTCTCCAGTCATTTCAAGCTGATGTAAAAGTTTCGTTTTCACTACCAATTTGAAGGTAATGGTATGTGGATCAATATTGGTCAGAGGGAAAAGCACTCAGATAAAAAAAGAAGCCTGGGGGCTCGAAAACCCCCCTTTAGCCTATGGGAAATATGTGTATTTTACTCCAGTCATTTCCAATAGATGAAAAAGTTTCTTTTTCAGTACCAATTTGAAGGCACTGGTCTATAGATCAATCTTGTTCCGAGGGGAAAGTATTCAGATAAAAAAGCATGAAGCGTGGGGTTCGAAACCCCCTCCGGCCTCTGAGAAATATGTGGATTTTACTCCAGTCATTTCAAATAGATTCAAAAGTTTATTTTTCAGTACCAATTTGAAGGTAATGGTAAATGGTCTATAGATCAATATTGTTCCGATGGGAAAGCATTCAGATAAAAATTTAAGTGTGGGGTTCGAAACCCCCGGCCTATGCGAAATATGTAAACTGTTGTAACTTTTGATTGGATAGTCCGATCTGAACATGTGTGGTAGGCCTATGTATGGATTCAGACTCAGGTGTTGCAACTTGCAAGTAATGTTAAAATTGTATTTTGCACATAAAAGCAGGGCTGGTGCCAGTGTTGGCGCAAATCCACAAAACTAGAGAAAATGTCACAAGAAAGTTGCTAATAAACCGGCTTTAACAAATCGAACGTACATATACTTAAGGATTGCAAATTTATTGTTCTTGTCCAGCTACTTCGCACACGTGCAGTTGCTAAGACGTGTGCATTTCAATTTTGCCTTCGTGCACTTGCAGAGAGAGCAATAACCTCCACTCGATTGCATATATAGGCATCTCTTTCAACTTTCCTCCGATATCCACATTTGGACCAGACTAAAACGTTCTAGTTCATACCGTAGACCCTATGTGCCCACACAAATACACGACTAGTTGTTCTCAATATGGAATAGCATATACCTCTGTTGATCCGTCAATCTCTTGATCTGGCGAGCTAGTGTAAATTGTGTAATTCTTACTTGCTTTTTGCGAATGAACAAGATAGCGACTGACTAGGCCTACTACCAGGCCGATAACAAGTTATTAATATTTTACTCATCTATAATTTTTCAATTAAATTCACCATGTGTGTTTAAACTTTCGCGTTAGTTAAGTTGCTCAGTTAGGCTAAGTCTTTCATCTGTTCACTGTTAGGCTATAACATAATTATTGATTCAATTGATTACACCTCGACGTGTGCCTTAGTTAGGTTCATAGACCTATTATAGATAAGTCATAGCTATAGGCTATTTTGTAAGTTTTTCATTGTTACTTCCCTAAACGACTGTCCGTCCAAGAAATTTAATTATTTAAGTAGGCCTATCAGGAGTCCCAAGCAAGCGGGATCATTGATCCCCAAGGGCCCCAGCAATTTACTCATTGTAGATAAATATTATTGTTGTAACATTATGAATAAAGATTGCAATGATTGATTGATTGATTTAAAACCTAGGCCTATTTCAGTAGTTTAGCTCACTTAATTAAAATTGAAAATCATTCATGGTAATATCAATAAATTTATTATACTTTACCTTTCTTCGTCCTTTGAAAAGCGTAATCAAGACAATGCTGGGCTATCTTTTGAATTCGCGCAAAGTCTACTCACAGAAAGTCACAAACTATGGACAGCGTTCTAAACCAGCGCACAGGTGTCGCCACACATCAATTTTTAAGCTGAGTGTCTAATTAATGCTCGACTTTCCTCCATGTAGGACCATTGGCAATGGGGCAATGGCTTTGGCAAATGCTGCTTCCGGTAGATGGATGAGAATTTTAATTTTTTAGTTTTTCTTTAATTTCACGAAAAACAAATAAAAATGGATTTCCCAAAAGCTCCCGATGGTAAGGGCTTAAATTTCGTGCGTATGGGCATTATATAAGATTAGTTAGAATTTGTTTATGAATGGTTGCTTACAAGATGTGTCGCACACCGGTGTTTGTGGTCATGGACATGTTTTTGTCGTGAGCTGGATTTAATGTCGGGCTGCGTTTGAAGCTAAATTCGGACCGTTCTGATCTAGGATATATTCAATGTTTGGTCACTTGCGGCTGATCACCGTATAAAAATATGGCAAACTTATAGTATCGGGGGCTGAAGAATTATTCCGTATCTTTGGACATGCTCTGCGGACGCCAGACGGTACCAGGTTTTCTAATGACGGCGCTAACCCTGACCCTAACCAACCCGCTTGTCGCCTAACCGACACTCACGACGCCAGTGAACTTACGCACTATGGGTAAAGTCGTAGTTTACGTTGCTAAATTATTTGATATTGTCACTTTAAAATGGAAGCTGGATTGATGAAAGAAATTGTTTCCCTAAATGGAAGTGGGATTGATGAAAACATTCCTGTGTTCAAAATTGAAGTTGGATTGATCGCAATAATTGTTTCCGTAATTAGAAGCTGGATCCATGAGAATATATCTGTGCTTAAATAAAATTTCCATTTATGAAAAATATTTCTTTTGTGCAATAGAAGTTGGATTGATAAAAGTAATTTTTTCCAATTAAATGGAAGTTGGATTGATGAAAACATTTCTTGATGAAATGGAAGGTGGATTGATGATAGTTAACATGCACATAAGTAGACTGCTTACTTACCAACGTCAAGTACGGCATTGAAGACATTAGAATAATTTAGCAACGTAAACTACGACTTTACCCGCACTATGTCCTGCTGCCCCCCATACTATAAGTAGGGCTGTCAACGGGCCTCCGGGTCCCCGTTCGAAGGGCCCGGCCCGGGCCCTTAAATCAAGGCCCGAAAACCCGTCCGAATCAGCATATTATTTTAAGTAAATTTTAAAAGCTTAAATACAGACTTTCTGTCGCCTAAAACGCTGTGGATTTGAAGATGTGTTGGCCATCTACAGTGGTGTATTAGTCATCGGCGCGGGGGCAGTTGGCAACTTGGCACCCGTACCTGTTTACTTGTCGGCTGGCTATACTAAGACCAGCCAAGCATTGCAGCGCGTTGAGGTATTACTGCTATTACCAGACCTGTGCATCATGTGCTGCTAGAGCCTTGTTCCCCTCTTCAAATCTGCCGCCTTCGCAGTATACCCTGTATCGGCGACAGACCGCCGGCGAGTTTAAGCGTGAGAAAAAGACGAAAACCGTGCTATTTGTAGCTTTTGGACGACGGATGTAATCGAAGCGACAATTTCTATCCCACGCTTTCCCGTCGATCGGCGATACGAGGCGACGAACTAAGTGGACCGTGATCGAAGTATTAATACCGAAAATCGCCGTTAGACACACGCCACAGGTCTTTCAATGTAATTAATTAAATCAAATTTTTTAACTTCGTTATACTGTGACTCAACTATTTTTGGCTTTCCTCAAGCGTTTTACCAATGACGGGCCTTCGGGCCCCCGTTGAAAATGAGCTCGGGTACCCGGGCCACGTTTTTCTAACATTTCGACTGCCCTAACTATAAGCTTGCCAAAATTATGCCATCCCTGACTTGAATAGAATAGATTGCTATGGCCTTCCGCAACTAAGTAGTTCAAGTAGGTAATGAGTACCGAACACAATATTATTACGCATTATTAAGCGCCACCATCTAGTGACTAAGCATTAATGAATGGCGTTGAGCAATTGTGAATGAAGAACTTGCTCAAGGCCCATCCAACTTCAGTGGAGACTTGAACCGCACTCTCTGCATTACAAGGCGATCCCTTGAGCCATTCGGCTACCATGTGCCACAACGACTTGTGAAGGAACACACATTTGTGAAATAACTTTTTATTTGGTGAAAACTGAATTAAATGGCATGAATGTTTAGAAGTACCTATAGGAATGTGAACAAACACAGGTCTTCAAACTGAAATGCACTTTGCCAGATGAACTCTGGAAAATATGTTGAAAACGAATAGTGAGTTGTGCCAAATTGTCGCTGCATTTTCCTTTCACTTGCATCCACTTGTTCTCTACGAAGTTCCCTTCATGAACAACAGAAACTAAAATGTTGCGAGCTTACGGTCCTAGCGGCGAAATGCGGTATAAAATCAAACGACCCAATCTTGCATAGAAGGAAATTACACCCGCAAAAACATATAAATAAGACATTATTAGGCGGCATGGTTTAAGTTTAACACAATATTATTTATTCTTCCAGATATTTTGTCAGTGTTTTGCTAAAAATTTATTTTTTATAGTATCATTTGTTTATAACATTATATTATTCCTTCATGGATGTGTCATGCGATCTCTCATTGTTGCATTATACGATATCCAATTTTGTGGATTTTTCAGAGCCCGAATTGAAAAACATTATTGACAAGTTGGCTAACTTTGTCGCACGCAATGGACCGGAATTTGAGGCAATGACGAAGCAGAAGCAGAAGGATAATCCAAAATTCTCTTTCCTTTTCTCTGGAGATTACTTCAACTATTACCAGTATCGAGTGACCACAGAACAAGCAAGTATGAACGCTTTTCTATATGGGTTAAAAGCAATGTCTGCTAACAACAGACACTACTAGTGTGGCTACTTCATCCATAATTGTTTTGAAATTTATGATCCAGTTGTGTCCACTGTGAACTTAGTGATCAGTTACACTCACCAAACACTCAGTGGGAGTATCAGACATCAAAGGGGACTAGCCACCCACTGTGGTGTGCTTCAGAGGCTAGAGAAGAGGTTGCTAATGCTTTATTCCCATGACTGCCTCTCTGGGTGATCTCAAGGGACTACTGTTCTATTTATAAGGAATAACAGAGTTAAAATAGGTGTGGAAGGCACTGTTCTTCTGTTTGTAGGGCAAATAATAATAATATTTGTTTATTAATTCAAACTGACAAACAATGTTCAGTTAGATTTCATGATTGAGTAGACTAAGTAGTAACAGATGATAGCAAGTTTAACAGAGTCGAATTTAACTGTATGGCAGCGTGCAAGGCACCCATCTGTTTTACTGCTCAATTTACAGTTGCCCATAGGAAGCTGAAGGATGTGCCAACCTTATGGGGCTAGTGGGTATCAAACCTGCACAGACCAATGGGCCATCAACTGAGAAGGTGCGGTTCTGCCTATTAGATGTACTGGCAATAGGGATAAGGAGCCCACTCAGTGGGTATCATGCACAGTCAAGCCTGCATCCTTTTCATCTTCGTGCCAGCGTGTTACCATTCAACCATCTCCCATCCCCAGTGACAGCTCTAATTAAAAGAGGTGAATTAGGTACTGTGCTGGGGCGGGATTCATGAGATATGACTAACTCCTATTCATGGCTTAAATCTGGCCTATGCGGGAGTAGCGGTTAATTCGCTATTCATGAGACAGGCGCAACGCTCTACTCTGCGAATAAGGCTATTCCGACTCTGAGGTAGGAGTAAGTCCTCTATTCTCAGCTTAAAGGCGATTAACAAAATGGCGGCCGTCGTTTTTCGTTGCATTCGACGACGTTTTAGACACCAATAAGTGTTTAAGAGAATCTGTAATTAACTCGTTTCGTTCGCCAACGGCGACCTTTAAATTGCCTTTCATTTCGCCGTCACAAAATGTTAAAATTTGACGAGATTTCTGACGATGTTGCATTCGAAGTGCCGCATCTTTCCGTTAGGCATTGATCTGTCCCAACTTCACCGTAGCTCTTGCGCATGCGCGATCAACGATAACCACTAAAATATTGGGAAAACCCAGCGTAAGCGCACTTTACACCCAGAGTAACTAATCGGCCTTCTACGCCTGTTTATGAATACCGACTACGAATAAGTTTTATTCAGAGAATAGTTATTCCCAGAGTAGGCGTTACACCCGGAGTAGCTTACTCCTGCCCCATGAATCCCGCCCCTGGTCTTTTCTTTCTAGTCTTGAAGCAGCAACAGCAGAAGATGGCCCAGCAGCAGGCGATGGTGCAGCAGGCAATCACCCAGCAGGCGATTCGAACAGCACCTTGGCAGCAGCCGCAACAGCAGCAGTCTCACATCCAACAGGCACAGATCATTCAGGACCAGCTCGAACAGCAACGTCAGATCGCTCAGGAAGAAATCAAGCGCAGCGAAACGAATCTCGCAGCCCAGTATCAGCGAATCCTTCAGGAGCAACAGGTAAACCACAGGCACACAATTTGAATGAATGTTTGTTGCTTTCAGTTTTACTTGAGTGGCTTGGGACTCGAACTTAGGTTGCAGAGGTGAAGGGTCAGCATTCTAGCTCATGCAGCTAGAATGCTGACCCTTCACTCCCACTGTGCGACATGTATAATATGTCTGCTTTGGATTTAAGGAGACAGCATTTGTATCGAAATGTGGGCTTCGTAGTGTATACACATTTTGATAATGTGATCAATATTGGTGTCATGTGATGGGCCAGGTAGTTGAACCTGGGTTACAGAGGTGAAAAGCAGGCACATTAGCCACCATGCCATATCAAATGTGTTTCATTTGAGCATGTCGTACTGAAACAGTTTTTGTATTATATATTGATGCACAGTTGCACATAGTTTCTCACGAATCAGCTTACCGTGCATTTTTTTCACTCTTAAGTCACAAGGTTCCATTTAATCAGGTAACTATGTCTGTAACTACAGTGCTTTTGATAGATTCCTTAAAAAGAGTTGTATAATGGTTGATATGGCCCGAAGACTTTCTAAAGACCATCATGATACCCATAAAGAAAAAGAACAATGCAACAACTTGTAAGGATTACAGAACAATTAGCTTACTACCACACGCAGCCAAGATTATGCTAAAGATAATAACAAAAAGAATACAGGCAAAGGTAGAAGCTAACAAAGGATTGGGAGAAGATCAATTCGGGTTCAGAAAGGGCCGGGGTACAAGAGACGCCATCGGATCACTGAGGGTCCTAGCAGAAAGAAGTCTAGAGTATGGACAAGAGGTTACATCTGTTTTGTGGATTATGAAAAGGCGTTTGACAGGGTAGATTGGAGGAAGCTGATGACTGCACTGAGACGAAGAGGAATCGACTGGAAAGATAGGAGGCTTATAGGGAACCTCTATATGAACCAGCAAGTAAAGATAAGAATAGATGGAGAATGTTCAGAGGAAGGAGAAATTGGAAGGGGAGTAAGACAAGGATGTCCTCTATCACCACTCCTCTTTAACATATATATAGAGGAACTAATACAGGAGGCAATGGAGGAGATGGAAGAAGGAGTAAAGGTAGGAGGAAGACTTATAAAAGCCTTAAGATTTGCTGACGATCAAGCAATGTTGGCGACGACACAGGCAGGTCTACAGAAGATGATGGACAAATTAAATCTGACCTCAAAGACATACAACATGAAAATAAACATTGGAAAGACAAAGAGTATGAGGATAAGCCGAGAGGAGGGGGAGGTAACAGAGAAAATAAAAATCAACGGTGAGGAGGTGGAACAGGTCAAGAGCTTTTGTTACTTGGGAAGCATGATAACAACAGATGCAAGGTGTCAAAGCGACGTGAAACGAAGAATAGCACTGACCTCATTACAGTCAACCTTTAACATGCCACAGGTGCAGAGTTAACAACATTAGTAGTGTACTAATGGACAGTTGAACCATAATTTGCATCATACTGACAGTTGAAGCATAATTTGCGCCCTACTGACAGTTGAACCATAATTTGCACCATACTGACAGTTGAAGC